>CM043114.1:51217994-51519665 GCA_023701765.1 Hylyphantes graminicola
AGTTGCTTTCTCTGCGGTAAAAGTATCCCCGCCGGAAAACAACTTCTACAGATTCGTTCCGGGTATTCTGAGAGGGAAAAACACTCCCTCTAAGAAATTACAAATGTTTTTAAAATTGTTGAATATCCAATCCAAAATATACCAAAAAGAAGAAGTTAAACTTTTTAAGACAAGGTTGTTTAATGTTCAAACGGGTAAGTATGGGTTAAGAAATTTTAACGGTCAAAAATTATGTTCTGTCGCTTTAAAGTTTTTTTTTTTTTTTTTTAATTATTTAATATAAAATATAAGGTAAATGAAAGTATAGCGATTAGGTCGATAATAAAAAATGCCGATATTGTGGTTGTGTGTAAATGCAGATAAGTTGTTTTTTGAACATAAAGGTCCGTCTGTCAAACTTTTCATTAAAAAATATATTTGTATTTTTTGTCAAAATTAGCTTAGCATTAACTTAATTATTTAAAGAGAAAATGAAAATAATTTAATTTCACAAAAAATTGTATTTAAAAATATAACTAAATTGAATTCGTAATTATAAAAAATTAAAATTTTTAATTATTTAAAGAGAAAATGAAAATAATTTAATTTCACAAAAAATTGTATTTAAAAATATAACTAAAATGAATTCGTAATTATAAAAAAATTCAAATTTTTTTTTACTATAAAAAATTGCTTTTCCTATTTAAAAATGCATTTGAATTGAGTACATATTTAACTCTTCGAATCCAAAATGTATTATTTCAGATGTGTGTACTTTAACTTCCTTTGATTGCAAAAAAATAATAATAATCATCATTTTTAAACATAAACTGAATTTATATAGCTAAGACCAAGATGATTAGTATGCAAAGTGGTTTATCTACCACTGATAACTAACCTAAAGTTAGATGATAACTATAATTTTATTTTCATACACACAAACTCACTATCACTGCATTGTGGTTATCAACATAAGCCAACGTAAGTGAGGATCTCAAGGATATTAAATAGTTAACCTTGTTAAGCTCATATGTACATGTGTTTTTTAAAGGGGCTGCTCATTTTGACGAATCAAGCTTTTTCAAATTCTGTACATTCCCTAGAAGCCGTTTTTTGTGGCACCATCTAAGCGGCTCTCGTTACCAACGTGTACACTCAAATCAGAATGAATCTAAGCTCTCTGTGAATGTTAACATGGAGAGAACCCAAGTCATATGGGTATTCAAGAAATCTTTTACATGCCACATAATAACATGACATGCATACCAACGATTTTTTGTGCCTCAAAATCTGCTGGGACTTGAACCTGTAACCTTGAGCTTATGAGGCGGGCACATAATACATACAGTTACTGAGCCAACCCATACATAAATGTTGACATTCTTTGATTTTAATTGAGATTTGTGTCTACACCAAAACCGACCTTAAGTTTGCAGTATACAAATGTTCTATGAGAAAAAGGGTAAATAGTTCTCATTTTTGAGTGCGAGAATCGAATACAAAAAGGTATTCCACATTCAATAAACAAATTTGTTATTTCAAGACATAAATTTATTTTTTTATTAGTTTAGCTTCAGTTAGAGCGTTATTTTAATTATTTTTTTCCTTCGATTTTGACGTAACAGGGCGCACGAATATCAGGGTTGAAGGAGCAGCCAATAGGAGCAGGCGAAATTTCGGCGCCAGCAGCGTTGTTTATACAGATTCCTCCGCCTAGTACATTTCTCTGCTGCAAACTTAAGCTCGGTTTAGGTGTAGCACGGCAAACCCTCGACATAAATTTATTGTGTTTTTCTTCCAGCTTCTGGAGCTATGCCTGCAGCACTACGAATTTCATATCCTAGACAATGCTTTTTTGGTACAAGTCCAGACAGTAGCAGAAACCTTGAAAGATGTGGACATTTTGCAGAATTTTGTACGTCATAATAATGAGGCTAGGGAAAAGAAATTAGAAGATCTGTTGTGCCGTTACGGATTGGATACAGGCTGTTCCATATAACTTTTTTTTCAGCCTAAACAACTTGTATCACATTATTTGTCTTGCTATCCGATTAGTTTTGCATGAAGTTAATAGACTTACAAATATATAAACCAACTAAATAAATGTGCAAAATGCTTTTTGATATTAAATAATATAATAGTACTGCAGATAAAAATTGGAATTAGAAGTATAAATAGCAGTAGCAGAATAGCAGTTGAATTAGAGAATGGTGCTTTAGAGAAACTTGTCATAGTTTAAAAATAAATAAATTTCATACCATTTTTTAATAAAGATATTTAAAATTTCTAGTGTTTTTGAGTTATATTTTAGAAGTATAACAAAACTTTACAATTGTTTTATTTTAAGGCATATTATAGTTTGATGTGCATTCAAATAATTACCAAAAATAATTTTAATAAGCATTTAGCGATTGTAAATTAAAAATACATATTATAGTTATGCTATTTAATGAAATAAAGTACATTTGTCAGCTAATTGATTTGAAAGTAAGAAATTTTAGCTTACAAAATTTAGGTTACATTTCTTAAAGTTAAAAGTCAAAAAGATTTTAATTACCTAGTTGAATAAAAATGTATTGATGTTTTTTATAAACAGATAAACATAGATACACATTTAAACACAGGTAAAACCATTGAGTGTTAACTGTTTAGTTATTTACATTTTGCACCCCATATGAACCTTTTGAACCCCATTCATATGTTATCCAATGATACCAGAAATCCAAAACACCAAAAATAGAGACAGTAAATTAACATAACTTAAGCAATAAAAATACTAATTGTGAAACATTTGAAAGTCAGGGGTCGTAGTGGGACAATGCAAAATTTCAGGACAAACATTTAAGAAAAAATCAGGACAATTTCAGGACATTATTTATGCAATAAAATACAGTAGAATTTCCAGCAACGATTTCACTGACACTTTTATACAGGGGGAAAAATCAATCCTTACTCAAGTACTATTTTTTAAAAATCAGGTAAATTAAAAAACAGCAAATTACTAACAGCATAATATCTGAATACTGAAATCGTGTAAAAGTTGACACTCCGTTTTTTGAAACTAAAACCTGTTAAAAATTAGAAAACAATCCCAGTATGGGCAAAAGTAATACAATTGCTTCGCACAGATACTTGAACAGAAGAAAATATTCCAACTGGCTTCAACCATTTTGTGAAAATTACTAGGCAGCAAAATAAGTAGATCAAGAAGCATTTATAAGACTTTTGGTCAGGAGAAGATGGCCTGGAGGATGCACTGGCAGCGGGCCGATATTTAAAGAAGGCTTAGTGTATAGTGGCTAGAAGGGATAGTGTACCGTTCTCTCCGAGGTCGAAAAAAAATCGCGTTCCTCTTTTTGGGACCAGTGTAGATGGCGCCCCAATCGCATGTCATGTCGGGTTCAACTATTTGTTAACATTGTACTGAAGGCTGCAATCCTATCTTGTCCTCGTTCATTGCTTCTTTTATAAACGTTTAATTGCAAAAAAATGAGTTTATTAAGATACTATATATCAAATATTTACCTTGGCTTAGTATTTTAAAAATGAAAGTACCAAGAACAACTATGACCAAAAACGTGACATAATAGAAAACGATCACAATAACGAAAAAAGTGACATTTTTAAAAACGATCTCAAAATGGCTAAAAACATAAATTACTTTTATTTTTGAAGCAATGTACGATTATAATTATAAATAATACAATGAGATTTAAGTAAAAATAAAATAATGAAAAATGTGCACGTTTACGATTAACTGCTAGTAGGAAAGTATTTTGATAAGCATGGACTTTTATATCCATCGAATAATCTGTTTAATTTGGTATTTGAATTGGAAAATAAGTTTACAAACTGTTTTAGCTTTAACAAGTTTCACAGAGACAGTATAGTGGACATAGTAACTACCTTAAATGTATCCAATTCAGTTAAAGTAGGTGGCATAAAGCATCAAAATATGTTAACAAACAAAATTATCAAATTTTACTTACTTACAAGGCTTTATTTTTATTTGAAGCAACTAAACTAAAATAGACAATCCAAAAGATAAGGAAAAAGTATTTGAAATTGAGGCGTAATGTCTAGCTATTTTGTAGTTTCCATTCATTACTTTTACTTACAAAGTATTTATAAAAGTTGTACATTTCATATTGCATACCAGCAGAATTTGAAAAAAATCAAAAGAAAGCATTTTTTTAAAAGCCAAACCTGGAAGGATATTTTTGGGTTTCAATAAATAGTTTTTCTTTCTATTAGAATGTAATGTTTTTATTACAGTTTTTTTAAATTTTGCCTAGAATGCAACCTTGTTGGTTTTAAGTTATTATTTCATGCTTCAGTAATGAACAACAGCAATTCAATAATTTCAGCATGTCATTCATTAAGTGTAGTATAAAGTTTAAATCTGAAGTATGATTGGAGTTACAATATAATAATGTTTGAAGCATTTGAACCCTACTTAAATATAACAAAAAAAATTCAACTTCACAGTTCTTTTGTTAAGATATTTTACTAATTTCATTTGTTATTTATATCTACAACATGGAGCTTGTAAATAAAAAATGTATTTTTTTACCAAAAAAAATATATTTCTATTTAACAAAAAGAAATATATGTAAATGTTAAGTAACCCATATAAGTAGAAAAAAACAATGGTGTTAATAAAGTTTCCTAATTAAGCTTAAGCTTCTTTAATTAGAAAATAATGTCCAATGCTAGTTTTTTTTTGGAAGAGCAAAACTAAAGCATAATAACAGTAAAATATTGATCATTTTTTTTCTTTGAAACATTCTAACAACGGCAATTCGATATCCTTTAATATTTATGAATATGTACTATATATATTAGCATCAAGCGTATGCAATTCGCATTGGCTACATTATCAAATAATCATGCTAGATTATTTTAATATGATTTTAACTTTGACACCACAGTCATTAGATATTTTTTTTAGTTAAATAAAAAAGACCCAAGGTCAATTTAAAAGCGCAATTCCGCCTTATACACTATGCTTTCATGTGTTATAAGCGACATGACATGCGACAACAGCGCCACCGTAAATAGTCCTAAGAAATGGAAACTGTTTTTTGAAACGGTCGATACACTATCCCTTCTAGCCACTATACTTAGTGTATCCTAATCTCAATTACTTCAAATTTTAATTAAATTTTTTAACCTTTATTATTAAAATTAAATATTTGAACTTGCTTTTTATTGAAATTTGAGTGTAGTTTTCATTGATATATACCGAGATTAGAAGAAGTATAGGTTGAATATTAAATAATATCATTATATTATGTAACAAAGAATAGATAGCACTTGCGGTTTTACTTGCATTGGCAATCGTGTTGAGAAATTTTGATTTACGATTTTAAAAATACCGAGCGAGTGGGGATGTTTCGTCTTACTCCTGTTTTTTTGACCCAGGAGGAATAAAAACCAAAAAAAAAAAAAATTCTAAAATATCCCTAATGGTTGAAAAAAGTAGATGTTTATACAGAAGTATATTTTAAAACTCAAATTTTTCGGGGGAAAAAATTGGCCTACCCTTCAAAATAACCGCTTTAGTAGTCTAAAGTGTCTCCAGCGGCAACAAAAAAATCCTAAGTAGCAGACCTTGACATCAACACAGGCTATCCTAATTTTTGAAAGTGCCTAAAATTTGGTTGACTGCTCTGCATTGAACAAAAACAAAGAAACGGTACCTGATCCTACGAAAATTATGCTACCGAATAGTAAATATTACGAGGAGTAGTGGTTTGGATGATCGATTTTTTCAGAAAAAAAAACCTTTGAAAAAAATCCCAAAACACTACTACCTATAACTAGCAAATATTACTAGGCGCTGAGACTGGTTGACAAATCTGATCTGATCATATCTAGAACTATAAAAGGAACACTAACCTACTGCGATCAGGCAGCTATTTAGCAAATGTTACAAGTCATCATGGGTATATTAAGTTTAATTCCTGCACCAATAAAAAAAACTTTAAACCGTGTTTGAGCTTTTTATTTCCAGAAACCATTGTTTGGATCTTTTAAGAAAAAATTGTATTAAAACCATCAGAATTGTTTTTCATGGCCGAAGAACCAATTTTCTCATAAACAAATCTTAGGTGAAACAAATCTCAAAAATAAATTTTGCTGTAAATATATGGAAGCTTATGGGTAGTTTTGACTGTGTTTCCTTAACTCCGTAGTTTGATACCCTCGTCCTTAGAAACTACGGACAATCCGTAGTAGTTGGCAGTATGAAATTATGTTTGTTAGTACTTTTATAAAAATTTCAGGAATTTCAGGACAATGTGTGAAAATTAAGGACAATTCAGGACACAAAATTTTTTTTCAGGATTTTCAGGAAAATCAGGACAACTACGACCCCTGGAAAGTTTATTGTATGAAATGATTTCAAACAAATACATGGTAAAATGAAATCTAATGTAACGTAATGAAAACAATTTGGAGCCAATTGCCATGAACAAAAATATATAAACAAAGAGCTAATTAATATAAAGTAGTTATCTGTAGGTAAAAATTCCTTGACTGGAAACACATTTGTAAGGCCGGCTGCGACTGCATCCCCTGTAAATTAAATAGGTTACAGTATTAAAAATATATACGAGTTATAAAAAGGTCTTTTCATCCAAATGCTACAACTTAAAATCTATAATAATAAAAATGAAGTTTTGTATGTATATGTGTGTGTGACTTATAGATTCAAAAACTAGACATTTGTTTGACTCGTAACTTGGCACAAATGCGTATTTTATACTTAAGTTACGAATAGGGAACTTTCAGAGCTCAAAATGTTCTATTTTTAGAAAAAATTCGAATTTCCTGAAAAAACTACACCACTTTGGCTCAAATCCGATAATATTTTTACTTTAATGATGCCATCTGCTGAAAAAAATTAAATACAACTTTCAACGAAAATAAATAAAATTGAAAATGTTTATTATATTCTGGTTGCCACAGAAACTAAATACATTATTTGAAAATAATTGACATGTTTCAAGTGACGTAATTCCATACAGTTTATTGTGGTTTTAGTTTATGATTTCTTCATTGATGGTTCTGTGGATTGCAAATATGCATATTTAAGCAATAAATATATAGTTAATGTGATGGTTAACAAAGGCCATCGTATTAGAGCTGCATATAAGGGTTATATGTCCTTATTTTTCGCCAAATATGTGGCCAATCTCGCCAAATTATTAATTAAAACTCGCCAAATAGGCAAAATGTTTGTTAAGCTATTACTGAACTATGATGGTTAATAAAGGCCATCGCACTAGACCTGCATATAACGATATAATGTCTTTATTTTTTTCGCCAAATACGTTGCCAATATCGCCAAGTGGGCAAAATGTTTGTTATTCTATTACTGAACTGTGATGGTTAATTCAGGCCATCGCACTACAGCTGCATATCAGGGTTTATTTTTTATTTTTTCGCCAAATATGATGCCTATCTCGCCAAATAATTTTTTAAAAACCCGCCAAATGGGCAAATTTTTTTTAAAAATAATTTATAAATTGGTTGGTTATGGATCATTGTTTTAGAGCTGTGTAATGGGTGTGTTTGTAGCTATATCTATTTTCTCGCCAAATTATTTCCCAAAACATGCCAAAGGAGTTCAAAGGCTTTATGTATTTATGAGGGAATTGTGATGACATTTATGAGTGCATTTTACACCGTATTTTTGATTTTGGAATTATAAAGCAATGAAACGGGATTTCATACTTGATAACGAGCGTGAAGAATAACTTAAGTTTATGATCTTATAACAGGTTATATGGTACACATACTTGGATCGATTTGATATTTTTTTTTAATCCGTGCGAAGTACGGGTATAAATTTGCTAGTTACAAATAAATATTAAGAGTCCAGGGGGGGGGGGGGAGCTTCATTGACCACCCTTTGGAGACCATAGCGAGTCATCTCCTAAACTCGTGTAAAGAAAGAGGTTTCTAATTTGGTTCTTATCTCGCCGCAACCCTGAAACGCCTGCTGTACTGAGAAAAGAACCAAGGGTAAAACTGGTGTCCTGCTGCCAATGTCTGCCAAGCAGACCTGATTACAGGAAGATTCCCAGTCAATCAAGGGGTTCTTCCCTTATGTCTAAATTAGCATAAATAGCAAAATTTTAAAATTTGTAAAGCTCTAACTTGGTCAATTGATATTCAATCTTTAATTGACAAACTTATAATTAAATAATGAAATTCTTTTTCAGTCATTTCTATGTATTAACTCAGGAAAAGTAGAAACCCATAACAATTTATCCGTGTGTCATTTAACAAAAAAAATTAGGTTACACATTTAATACACTCTTTAAAAATGAAATTATTAATTACTTTTTTACACTGGCCTCAAAATTCTAAACACTTAAATAAGATAAATTACTTGGAGATTATTTTTAAGTCGATAGACAAACTAATAAATAAAAGCATATCAATACCTTGAATATCTAACAACTACTTTTTCCCGTACAAACTCATGGGGACCTTCAAAGGAATCACCGGAATATTCAGTCTCTAAGAAAACATCGAAGCAAACAACCAAATGGTACATTTGGCACACCAAAAGATTGCCCTTGAACTCTGAAGGTAAATTCTCGATAAAGTGAACATTCACTTCTTCTTCTAGTTCCTACATGAAAAAATGAATGAATAATTGTACATACACATGATCAATTCCATTTTAACTTATCTGAATACATGTGTGCTTTAGCTATGCTTAATATAAAGGGCTAGAAATAATCTTTGCTGAAGTAGGGTGTGTAACCAAAGTTCATTATAAAAATTAAGCATATTAAAGCACCCATTTCCTTAAAAAAAAATAAGGACTTGTAACGTATCAAATCTGGGAATGCACTACATATAATGCAAGCAACTGACAATTAAAATTATTAATTAGATTTTAAAAAACTTGCATATATACAAAATAATCATTTCAGAAGTATTTTTAGTATTTAGTTACAGGGCTAGACTAATTGTACATTTTGGTTAATATGCTGATGCTGATTGTTTGAAAACAAAATTGATTGATTATCTGCTTTTAAATCAGCGAATTGCTGATGGGGGAAAAATGAACTAAGAATTCAGTCATTTCATACAAAGTAAACCAAAAAGTTATGGATTTAACAGTAGCCCTCTCCTATTTTCAGATTTTTTTAAGGATTTGTGCTTCATAGTTCAGATTTAGTTTATTAATATAATTCTTATTAATTTTATAAATTATTAATTTTTGGTTTACGAGTGCTGTGGTGTTATTTTATTTTTAAAAGCAACCTAAATCATCAAGAGAGTTCTTCAGATGCAAGTAGAATACCATGACATGACAATATCCCAGACCAACCATTATCAACTGTCAAAATAACAAAATACCTTAAGGCTGCTCATCACCCCCATACCCCGTCCTCCTTCGATCGGGCTTGCTAATGTTAAGTCTATGGGGAAAAAATGGTTTGTGTTCCAAAAAAAGTCAAGAAATTATAGGAATATTTTGATGCGTTTTTTTTTTAATTCATAAAACTCCAATAAAGTAGCGCTTTTAGAGATTATTTTTTTAAAAACGTTACTTTCCTTTTTTTAATAGAAAAAAAAATAAAGATAAAAAAAAAGTAAATAACGTTTTTAAAAAAATAACCTCAAAAAGCACTACTTTATTGGATTTTTATGAATTAAAAAAAAACCGCATCAAAATATTCCTATAATTTCTTGACTTTTTTGGGAACAAAAACCATTTTTTCCCCATAGACTTAACATTAGCAAGTCCGATCGAAGGAGGACGGGGTATGGGGGTGATGAGCAACCTTAAGTTAGATTGACCAAACTGTCCTGAATCCGAAAAAAAAAAGAGAGATTGCAGGTTGCTGTTTTATTTATCATAAAATTATATGGTGCACAGCAACATATTTTGCTTTGAACAGCCAAGTAATGTGCAACCTTGTAATGTAACTTATTTATTGGAATACAAAACCACCTTAAGAAACAGTCTTAGTCTAGGATAAAAGTAGCGAGATATGTCAAAAAAATATATATTTCACTGACTTTAGTTATCTCTAAAAGATAAGGAAAACTTTGACATTTGGTATGACTTAACCATTTAAACTTAATATCAATTAATGAATAGTTCAGAAGATTCTAAAATTTGGGACAAAAATTAGTATAAACAACATTTAATGTGAATGAGAAATATTAGGTTCTAGTCTTTAAGAACTACGTAGAGTTAAATATAAAATATTGAAGTAAATATCAATTACAGTCAATAAATTGTGCTTAAATGAATACTTCTAGTTCAAATACTTACTTTTAAAGCAAAGTTTGAAACTGTGGAATGAGATCCATTCCAGTACAGGTGCAGTAGAAACAAAGGAGTTTTGTTAGGATATTCAGGAGGTATGACCACAAGTACTGAAAGATTTGCTGAAAAAGTTTTACAAAATTTTACTAAATACAATATTATAAACAAAATAAAGTGTTTTCAATGATGTGCCACAATATCACAGACTTAGAACTTGGAAAAAAGTTTGACAAAAAAAAATATGATAAACAGAAACAATGTTAGAGAAATTTTGTCATGTGATATCTTTTTAAGAACATTAACGTAACAGTAAAAGTTAAAAGAAAAACTACAAATTTTGTTAGCTTAGTTTCACAAATAACTTAATATATTAAGCATCAAAATCTCATCAGACAATTTATTGGAAAATTTTAAGAATATTATTTTTATTTAATTTGTAGTTATTTAAAAACCTTTCACAAAAAAATGTATGCCTTTCAAAAGTTTGAAAAAAAAACAGTTTTTGATGCATCATATAAAAATATTGTTACATTTAGGATTCATTTTTCATAGCATTTAAAATTATTGAAACTGTTAAATTATTTTTTTGTTAGTAATTTCCTTTGAAGTGAAAATGACAACAAAATTTCAAACATAAAATGAATTTATTAAATAGTCATCAAATATTATTTATGTTTTATTTTTAAAAGTAAGTTTTCAACATTATTTTTAGCAAAAAGATTATAAATGGCAAAATTCATAACAAATGAAATACCTGATCCTCTTTGAATTTCTGCCTTATAAACCAAAGAATCTTGACTAACTAGGTTCAGGGCTTGCAGTTCTTCAATGTTAGCATAGTTCTAAATAAGAAAAAAAAAAAGAATACTCCTTATTGTAAGTTAAAATCATGAGACTAAATATTATTCATTAATTATCTTTAAACAGGTAGATATCTAAATATATTTGATACTAGAACAATTTCTGTAATAATTCTGGATAATTAGGCAAAAAATAGTGATGATTAAAAAAAAAATAAGATACATAAATGTAATTGTTTTATACTTGTTTTTGGTACTTTTAGAAAGGTCTTTTAGAAATAATATATATACTCTCTTAAAGATAGTTTGTTATTTGTCAAGTGCCAGAATTTAACTATTAAGTGAAGACAAAAAAGTATTTTTTTAAATTATCTATATGTATTTATGTTAAGGACACTCTAAAAAAATTATATGTAATGGCTGTCACACAAATATTTTCATAAATATAATTATTAAAAAAATATTTAATTATAAACAACTAGCAGAAATTTTATTAAAAACAATTCAAATAAAATTTAAAGGATATGAAATCTAATCCAACCAAACTTCATGATGGAAAAGTGAGTACAAAAATATCTAAAGGATAAACTGATGATTATTCAACATAGAAACCAAAATTAGCTTACCAATGCATCTTTCCAATGGGCAGGAGACCAATTTTTAAGCTGCGATTGGATATTCAGAGGATATAGAGAAGCAAATTGTGGTGGTACACTTATTCTGCTTTCTATAAGAAAAACAATGCAAAATTGTTATACATGAAGTTAACTTTTAGTAAAAATAATTTACAACCAACATTAGGTTAAACTGAAAAGTTTACAATACATTTTAAATATATGCATTAACAATTTTATTTTTCAACATGGTACTTGTGTATCAAAAGTCTAATTAAATATTCAAGGAATTTATGGTCATTATGTGGACAGCTTTAACATTTTAAGTAAAATCAGCAATCAACTTTGATTTTTGTTCAATAAATTTTGAGTAAATTAATTTAATTGCTAATTTTTTGTGGAAAACTATCTGGTGTCCTCTTTTAACGGCTTTTACATTACAAAAAATAATCAGTTATTTATATTTACTGAGCGGCATAGTGGTACAATTTGTACCACCACACCACAAGTCTGAGGATCGAGTTCTGGATTGACTCATTCATCCTTTCATCTCTTAAGTGGATCGATTAAATGAGGACCAAGCATGCTTGGGAACTAAACACTGGAGGTTTCATGTGAAGTTGACAGCCTAACGGGGACATATGTCCAGCACCTCAGAGCCCTTGGTCACGACAGCTGGAATTAGCACGACAGACCTTACACCACTAACCGGCTGTCGCATTGAAGAGTTCAGTGTTTAATATTTATTGAAGATTTAATAGCTTTTAGTTCTCTCTTATATTTTACTATCAAAGGATTTTGTTTTAACTGGGGTCACATTAGAGCCTCAGCCATCACACATATTTAAAACAATTGTTTGTTCCATGAAGTGCTTACCTAATGAGGTGATCTGGTTATGAAGTTGGTGTCGAGATTCAAGTCGAGTCCAGATGGCATTAATTGATTTCTCCATAAAGGGCGGTATGATCCGGTACACAATATCAGACTCCTTTGGGTATGGGGACATAAACTGCAGTCCTGCTAGTTTTTGTGCCCAAACAAATGGCAGGCCAGTGGTGTCATTTGAAAAGGGTGAACCATCATAACTGGAAAATGAATACTTTAAATTTACATTTTTTATAACTTGCAATGTAGAATGGAAATGTATTGATGCATTCTAGTTGAACTGGGGAGGACACTCTGATCAAGAAAGAGTTAGAATTTCAAAGCTATAGATACAAAAGTCAAAGATTTTTTAATAAGTGTTAGCCTTTGTTATTAGCACTTCCAGGGAAAGAACAAAATACATAACTTTAACACCCAAGATAAGTTAGTAATATCTTAAAATTCCATTCTTAAATGAAATTTAGAAAAGATGCTACTCTGAATTCATATTCACAAAAAGCAGTATAACATCTATAATTTTTAAATAGACAAGTTTCATTTACTTTAACCATTGTAAAATATAAAAAGCACATTTTAAGTACCCAAGTTTTTTATTAAAAAATTACCATTTTTTTTTTAAATAAAATTTCAAAAATTAGAGACCTATTAATAGTCTTCTTTTATTACTTGTAACATGAAAACATTAAGATTATTGTTTAGGATTATTACAAAATTTTTAAAACAACAAACTTGTTTTAGGTACTAAATATAATTTATCTGATAAAAAGTTATCTAATAGTCTACCTTTGGTGATTTTTTTTGTTTACTTAAGAATTAAATAAGAAAAAGTAGAACTTAAACTAAAAACCGAATTTCTAAGGTCCAAAATTTCCTAAATATGTGTCCACAAACAACTATTTTTAAGAACTTGCAAGGATAAAGTTAATTATTGTAAAAAAAAATAGCAAGATCAGAAAATCATTATTTGTCATAGTCTTTAAAAATTACAAAGAAAACAGAATAGTTAACTGGTAACCATGAAACATTCCCTATTTTTTTTACATTAAACATGATTTTAAATTAAATAACATAACATGACACTGTATTTTAAAACATGAAACTAAACAAGTTACCCAAATTTCCCCTTTAGTAGGTGGACACTGGACAGATTTGGTGAATCCCGACCTGTGTCGTCAGGAAAAAGGCAATTCAGGAAAGTATCATGCCTCAGAAGATCGCTGTAAATAAAAAAAAAGTTTTTTCGAGAACACTTGTAAATGACTTTTGAGATTTAAGTGTACAATACAAGTATTTACTAGCAATACAAAAATCAGATTTAAAGATTTGAATAAGATATTCAGCTGCAATCATTTAAGAAATGTACTGCACGTGCTTTTTATTGTTTCAAAATTTGAATAAAAAGTAATTTGATGAATAAAAATAATTTTTGAATAATAATTTTTGATAATTTGATGAATAAAAATAATTTTTATTCATCAAATAAATGCTGTTAGTACTTAACTTTTCCAACTTAATCCATATCAGTAAAAAAATATTATACAAATTTTGTTAACTTTTATTAATTATAAAATGTTTTGAAAAAACATAATTTGTCATCAAAAATATTTCATTTAGAAGAGGATACTAGCTAAAAATGTTTCATAATTTCTAATAAGAACATTAATACATTAAGGAACTATTCAAATATGTCTTATGCATGTTTCGTGCTTTCTATGTCAATAATACATTAGAAAGTTATTTTGTTTAATTTCAGCATTAAATGTTTCAAGATTAATTTTTAAATTGCTTACCCAACAAGGTCAGTTGACATGGGCTCAGGAGTCAAGGATTTAACACTCACAGTTATAACATGAAGATAAATCAGATATCGAAATTCCAAAACAATCTTAGTTTCTAAAAAAAATTCACACATTAGTGATATTTGTCATTTTTATGAGTTTTCATTTTTTTCTAGCACTTATCTAAAAAGTCCTAAATTATAATTAATACTAGAATTACATCCAGTGCATTTTAAGTTTAAGATCATGATTGAAACATACAGGGACAAAAAGACAGGATACATAAAATTTTCATTTAGAACATACCAATAAATAACATACCTTTTTCAAGAGTGACAAAAATTGACATGGGATGTTTCATTAAGACATCTTTACTAGTCTCTTCTTTTTTGACAGACCCAGAATGTCTGTGACGGTTCTAAAAATGGTATAAAAATCATTGAAATGTTTAATTATATTTAGTTCATAAAAAAAAATAAGTCGCATCATATTAATTATTCTTGTACATCAGAGGTAAACTATATACATGTTTATTCTTCAACTTCAAACTTCGGAGGTAGGAATTTTAATAATGTGCATCACAATTTAAAAGTGCATAAAGCACATGAACGTTTACTTTCAACTGAAGAACAGATTTTAAATTGAAATGAAATTCTAAATATTTATATTTGAGGTTGACTTCAATTTTAATATTATAAAAATAACTTTAAAATACCTGCCCAAAAGCTTTTGATTAAAATATTTTGGAATAATATTGCGGGAAAAAAATAAAAACTCTAGTTTACTAACCACTTCAGCACTTTCTTCTTGGTCAGATTCTCCACTGTCAGTAGCTGCAAAATATATAGGGTAAAAAACAATTATTCTTTACTAATAACAAAAATTTTCATAACAAAACTCATGTAATAACAAAAACTCATGTAAAAAAGCAAACTATCAACTGTAAGCATGACACAGGGTTAATTTTTTTTAACTAAAAGCTTAAACAAAAGTTTGCGATTAGCTTGCTTCTAAGTAGCCCTGAACACATTAATTTGAAAGCGCTATTTCCTTTATATCTACACCAATTCATTTAGGATTCTAGAAAAAGTCTGTACTTCTCTGTAAAATAAACCCAAGGAAATGATTTACTTAACAAAGTAAATAATCCATAAGTTTTTTTAGCGTGGCTTGAATTTACAAAGAATCCAAACTTATTAGGAGGATTATTGATTCTGCAAAAATAAGTAATAAAACAAGTGCAATTTATTTTGTAGTTAATAAAGAAACTTAGATGTAAAAAATAGGCACAACTTACACAATTCACTAGATTCAGATAAGAGGGTTTTGGTATCATCAACATTGCCTTCAATTGTTAATTGCATTGAATTTTCTAAAAAAAAATAGAGTTTATTACTAATGAATACACATTTATTTAAAATAACTTTTGCTGGTAAAATCAACCAGGAGCTAAATGGAATTAAATTACATAGAACAGCAAAAATAACCATACTACATTGAAAATCCATTTTATTTTCAATTAACTTGCAAATGAATTAAACCAAAATGGCCTACATGTGATTTAACAAAAGAAAACTTCTGCAAATAATATAAAAGCATAGCTTTGAAAAAGTAACTTACCATCACAGTGTTCTTGGAATGCACATGCTTGAACATAGAATACATATAACGGCCTCGGAAGATGTTTTGCCAATTTGTGCTTTGATTGCCTTGCTTGGAATGGCAACCCCATAAGTTTTTGAAAAGGTTTTGTAGCCTAGAAACAGTATTTTTAAAAAATTATAAGATTTACATTATTTCCATTTTCTTGGTGTGTGTTTCAAACAATAGTTGAAAAAAGTAGGATTCACATGAAAAAGTGATATTTGATTATCTTTTAATGGTAATTCAGTTAACCCTATATTTAGATACAACATTTTAAATTATAAAAATTGTTATTAGTTAAATCGAGCTAAAGTATTTAAAAAAAATTAAAGCATGTGAAATAAAATAATAAATTATTATTTAATGCACAAATCATCGAACACAATGTTTTAAAGAGAAAAAACTGGAATAAACATAAAATTGGAGGATTCGAATCCCAAACCTTCGGCCTGGAAACATGAAGTACTATTACTAAGCACCAGTATAATTAACATAACAATTATTTAAAAGAGAAATAATTAATGAATTATTTTATAGGCCAATAAGTTTGAAAAACTTTAAAAGTCATTATGAATAAGCATTGACCAGTCAAATGTTGCCTTAATTTTATAACATTTAACTTTTACTAATGTCTTAGAAATTATTTATCTCTACCATTGTATGTAAAAGTTTAACATCAATAATCGTTTAAGCATTTATTAAATAATTAATAAAACATTCATCAATAATCAGTTGTGTAAATGATCCAATTAAACAATGACCTCATAAATGTTCTTTATAATTGGGAGAATGCCAGCCATGCTTTCTTTAAGCTTTTTACACTTCAGAATATACTCTTCCTTTGTAACTCCTTGTTCTTTCAGCTGTTTAGCAAACCTTAAAAAGAGATTAGGATAAAAGTTTTACAGATAAATATTAAAAATAAGACTCAGATTAAAATTCCCTACAAATATGATACCAGGAATCATACAACATTCTTGACATAAAAATTAAGGGGCTATTAAGGCATTTTTTTAAGAATATTTCTATGATTTTTAAGAACAGCTTTCAATGCCGCTTTAACAGCTGTTGTTTGTCACCAAAAATAAGAATGATAGCTCAGAAAGCACATTTTTTAGTCAAGAGATTTTTATTTTATAAATATACACCGAAAATTTAACCAAACACAGTTAATATGCATTACATTTAAATATTTAGTTTGTCTAGCAATCAGGATATGATACATTTTAAAATGTATATATATAAATAACATACAAGTATTTGATTAATAGGTTAGTTAAAGACCCTCCCCCACTTGGCACTTTTTATATTTGGCTGTTTTAATGACGCAAGGTTTGAGATTATAGCTATACCTAAACCAACGTTAAGTTTGCAGTATACAAATGTTCTACGAGAAAAAGGGTAAATAGTTCTCATTTTCGAGCGCAAGAGTCGAGTAAAAAAAGGCGTTTCACATTCAATAAACAATTTCATTTGTTATTTCAAGACTTAAATTTATTATTTTTATTACTTTAGCTTTAGTTAGAGTGTAATTTTAATTATTTTTTCCTTCGATGTTGGCGTAACAGGGCGCACGAATATCAGTAAAAGGAGTGTCTACCAATGAGAGCAGGCAAAATCTCGACGCCAGACGCGTTGTTAACGCAGTTTCCTCTGTGCAGTACATTTCTCTGCTGCAAACTTAAGGTCGGTTTTGACAACAATATCTATATCATTATAAAACATTGTTCACACAGCACATTTCAAATTTTAATAAATGAATCAAAACCTTGAGACATCAAATAGTCAAATAAAAAAATGGCCAATTTGAACATTACCAAAATTTAAGGAGTTTAAATTTTTTTAAGGTGTATTAAGGACATTTTCCCACTTTGAGGAAAATTTTCGGTTTTTAAGGGAATTTTAAGGTTTTTTAAGGATTGTACTGTAGATACCTACCTTTTTCTTTGCTCCGATTCCCAAAACAACCTGGCTAAGGTCTGCTCATGCTGATCCAATTTTGTTATTTCCTTTTAAAATAAAATATAAAGCATGTTTAGTTCTTTGTAATTACTATCAAATAAAAATAAGCCCCCAAGCAGACAAAAGGAAAAAAACAATATAATAGTGAAAAACATACAGGCTTTGATATACTTTCAGGAGCATCTCTATAGAACTCTTCAATAGTAACCAATTCTATTTCTTCATCTTTTGACCTATGATAAAAATGCAAATTTATATTGATTATAATGTTTTTCAGAGTATAATTAAATTTAATGACCTTTAAGAATAATAGCTTAAAATAAGAATAATTTAAGGCTTCAATTTTCAAGCCCTTTTTGTATGCATAATATCTATAATATAGGATTTCATTTTTAAAATTAGATAAGCCTGATTATTACAACCATCAAAGACCCAGTTTTTACCAGACTTACATATTTTTTGGACTTTTAATATTTAGATTAATTTAATAACTAAAAAAAAATACATTGACTAGTTTCAGGGATCACAGAAAAACATAAATTGCAGAAAAATATAAGGGTAAAATTATGATAATAAGTGTACTAGTATTTAATCGTTAAAATAAAAATTGTTGAATTTGCATTTTTAGCTGAAGACATTTATTGGTTTTCAACTACCACCATTATCAGTAATCATATCTATGGTCAAAAACCAGGTAATAAAAAATACTAAGCATCAATACTTTTAAGCCTCATCATCAGAATAACAAAACATAGATATAACATACATTAATAAAGTAAGTAGTAAAAGTAAAAGTTAACCTAAATTCCAGGCATTTTGTTACTTCTTTCTGCAGATGAGTAGCTTCATATAATAGATTCTGGTAATGCAAATGTAAAGCATCTACTTTTTGTTTTATCTGTAAAAATTAAAAGATTCAGATGTTATAACATAGCAAGTGCAGTAAATAAAACCTCAGTTAATCATTTACTACCTATTATATAGTTTAAATGTTACAGGTAGTAAATAAAACCCGACATTGTCATGTACCCATTTAAAACTGTCCACATTAAATATAACACAAGAATTTTAAAGCTGTGGCAATTTGTGTTTGTTTGATAGAAGCAGGTAATATAAAGAAGTATTACCTCATTTACAGCATCTCTAGACTTCTTCCATTGATGTTTATCTAATCGATTCAGCTTTTTCAGGGCAACAAATAGCATGCATATGTGGGTTCGATGCTGCAAACACACCAGCTAAAACAAGTTATAAATTAATATAACCAGCATAAGATAACAATAGTAAAATAAATATATTTGGTTATTTAAAAAAAATTAAATACTTACTTTATTCTCTTTTTCTTTTCCACGCTTTGCATGTAACATTGCCAGCAAATGTGTTCGTATTTTATCGCTAGCAGCAATAAACTTTTCATAACAACCATCGACATTTTCTTTCTCTTCCAGTCGAAAGCAGTCAACATTTACCTGTATGAAAGAGCGTGAAAAAACACTTTTAAATTCCATACAAAGTCTTGCCTTATCATTTCAAGCAAATAAAGCCGCTATACCAAAACCGACCTTAAGTTTGCAGTATACAAATGTTCTACGAGAAAAAGGGTAAATAGTTCTCATTTTTGAGTGCGAGAAACGAATACAAAAAGGTATTTCACATTCAATAAACAAATTAATTTGTTATTTCAAGACATAAATTTATTATTTTTATTAGTTAAGCTTCAGTTAGAGTGTTATTTTAATTATTTTTTCCTTCGATTTTGACGTAACAGGGCGCATGAATATCAGGGCCGAAAGAAGCAGCCAATCAGAGTACGTGAAATTGCGGCGCCAGCCGGGTTGTTTACCCAGATTCCTCCGCTGAGTACATTTCTCTGCTGCAAACTTAAGCTCGGTTTTGGTATAGTTGCGTCATTTCCAAAATAAATATGTATTATAACGTACAGAAGGATAAATAATACAACCCTATAAAAAAAATTTAAAAAGAAAATTATTGGGGTTGCCATAGCCTTTGACAATGATTGAAATATTAGTTATTTTGTAGATGGCTAGGATGCAATAATTGACCCTTTATCAATTACTTGTCAATTTTGAGTGTGTGGTGTCTGTTTAAGGGGAAAGTTGCTTGTCTCTTTGATTACATTTAAGTTCACAATAATGCTTTCAGTTTTTGAAAAGGTTCAGAGCAAATATATCGTCCTTGGGTGCCAAATAGTCAAAACAACACAATACATAAAAATCTCTAATTGAAATAAGCATGGGATGTCCAGGCGCGCAACCACGGGGGGGGGTTTTAGGGTCAGAACCCCCCCCAGAACCCATATTATAGTCAAATTTTATTTTGCAAACAATAAAAAAATCGAAAGTGATGAAAAAAAATTCCATAGAGAAACACGATTTCACTATTTCGCTCGCCGCCAACAAAATAAGAAACTGTAGGGATAGCGGTTTTTCAGAAAAAAAAACGATGTTTCAAAAACCGGTTTCTCGGTTTCAATGAACCATAAGACTGGCCTTATGAAAAACCGGTTTTTTGGTCGAAACCGAGGGCAAAAAAAACCCGGTTTCGGTTTTCCATCCCTAAAGTGTTTCAAATATGGGTGGCGGGATGTACAAATCTGTGTAAAACAAAATATTTCCAACGAAACTATTTTCTAATGGGGGGGGGGGGTAAAAAAAGCGCCAGCTCTGATAAAATGACTTGTCTTGCCAAATGTATTAATTTTTTGTCGTTTTTTATGAGTTGCTCTAACATTGTGCATTCAAAAAATCAGTAAAAGTCCCGGTACTACGCAATGCTGCTGAAGCTACCTGAAGATATGAGTATGTTTGTAGGGAAAGGCACTTTTTTTCTCTCTTTTTACTGTTTTGTCTGAATGCTTAATATAAATCTAAGGATGGCTGTAAGTTCTGTTTTCATTGCATTTCAATTGCATTTTTACATTTGAAACATGTTTTATATAATTTTGTTGATATTGTTATATGACGACATAAAAACATAATTTTTTTTTAATTATTTCACATCGGCGATTCGTCTGTACAATGTCTTAAATGTAGTTATAGATATAAGTAACATCGTTGAAGTTTGGAACATTGCCCGAAAATAATATATGTTTTGACCAAAAAGGAAAAAAACGGCTAACCGAAATCTTAGTTATAGTTAGTATATTTAATAAAGCAATCCATGGTAGAGGAAGTGTACGTTAAATATGCTCCAAAGTCCTGACGCTGCGTACGATGTCGCCCTTAACGGTTGCGTTGGGTTCCTACTCAGAGGTACGGCTCGTCACCTGACTATGATTTTAAATTACGACGCCCGTCGCCAATTGCCATCGTTTTGCTCTAGTGCGACGACCATTCAAATCTGAACTAAAATTATAATAATAACTTTTATTATCACAAAACAATATCAAGAAAATAAAGCAAACGAACGCCAAGGGGGAAAATGGAATTCAAAAAGCAATCTACTATTGACGACTGAGCGGTGCCAACGAGACCGATATTATGAGTTGCACTACCCATAAATAATTCTAATCGTTCTTAAAACGTCTAAAAATTTGCAACTGGCGTAATAAATTTCTCTATTTTCGTTTCGAGTTTTCTTTTTTTTTTCCGAATAAAGAGTGGCGCGATGAACAACGATATTAGTCAAAGGAAGTATAAAAAACCCCATAAAAATAAATATTGACTGATTTATTTGAAATTGGCTTTTTCTTTCATCATGTATTTTTAGTTTGCTTATTATACATACACATACAAGTAAAATCAGTGTACTAAACGTAAAGAGTTTTTGTGCGTCTTTTTATCGTATTCTATTCTAAAATCTGGATTGGATTTATGTCATGAGCAAAATATCGGTAAGTCTAATTTCTTCTCTAAAGTACCTGAAGATGAGTATGTTTGTAATTAACTTGGGCACATTTTTTTTATATCTTTCTATTGTTTTTATCTGAATGTTTTTAACAAAAATCTAGAAATGGCTGCTCAGTCAGTTCTGTTTTCATTACATTTAAATGAATGTTTCATATTTAAAGCACGTTTTTTAATAATTATTTGCCATTTTTACGGCATAAATGCATACAATTTTTTAAAATTATTTTACATCGGAGATTCGCCTGTCCTGTATGACGCCGAAAGTACACTTAACAATATGAATTGCTTTGCTTCGTTGAAGTTTGAAATATTAAATCATTTAATTGTTTTTTTTTCTCTCTTTAAGTATGTCCGATTTCTATCAAATTTGTTAGTTGTTGGCCAAAACGCGACGTGCTTATAAAGATTGCCCGATTGTTTTGTTTTATTAAAAGCCAATTCACTGCGTCTTTAAATACTTCGCGATTTGCCCGGCTCATTCGCGAGGTGGCCGAATTCGGCTGTGACTGTAACATTTACACTAATTTCTAAAAAAAAATTGTCCCAATTTGTTTTGTAATTATAGAATATTTTTAACATTTAATTTTTTTAATTTAAATAAATGTTCAATTTATCTGTACTCTTACCTCTTTTTATAATAAAAATAGTAATTTAATAATAATTTAACTAATTTGATAATACAAATCCGGTGATTTAAATTATCTAATTAGTTAAATTATAAATAAAGACATGCAATAATTTGTTATTTATTACACTTAATGTTTTATTTTTTTTAAATAAAAATTAACTATTAAATACAAATATGAGTTTCGTACACTTATGTTCATGAATAGTAACTAGTAATACTAAATTAATACCACAAAAACTGCATTAAAACAAAAGTAAATTAAATTATAAATCAATTTTAATTCAAATAGTTTGGATTGAAAAAAAGTAATTTTTATAAAAAGTAATTTTGCTTGAGAGTTAATTTTAATTAAAACTAACTTGAATTAAAATTAATTTAAATAACAATGAATTTTAATTAAAATTAATTTTTATTACAATTACATTTAATTACACCTAAATTTAATTAAAAACAATTATAATTGAAAAATAATATTAAAAAATTGAACCCCCCCCCCCCCCCCCCAGGATTTTTTTCTAGTTGCGCCCCAGGGGATGTCGATTGCCATAATCTTTGACAAGTTAATGCCAGTAACTGTTTTAGATGGCTATGTTGCCATAACTGGCACTTTATCCATTACCTATCAATTTTGAGTGAGTAGTATTTGAAGAAAAAGCACCCGATAACTTGATGGCAAGTTATATTACAATAAAACTTTCAATATTTTTTCCTTGGAAACAAAAAACATTCACAACATATGGTTGCCAGGTACATAATGAAAAATCTACCTAATTGTAAGTTTTATGCTGTTATGGTTTGAGGGGGGATGGTTTGAGGGATTATTTGAACAATGTTTCCAATGGTTTTGTGTTAGTCTTACTACTTGTTAACTAAGCAGTACTCAAGCAAATTACCTGAATATATGTACTAAGTAATTATTTCTCGTTTTCACTCGATCCCTGATCGCAATTTAGCAAAACATGATTTTTAGATTCATAGTAAAAACTATTCAATACGTTTAATGTAAATCATAAGCTGTTGTTTTCACTAAACAGCTTAGATGATTTTCATCAGCACTGCCAACATTTTAAAATGATCCAAGTTCAGAGTACCTATGGATTGTTTTGAATTAACTATTGTCATGAACATGTGATATTTCTCTAGAAAAACTACATATATACATTTGAAATAACAATCTCACCGAAACTATAGACAATATATTTGGCTTTGCATGAACCGTTTTTAAACGTTTTGTCTTCTTTTCCCTGGTGCTGGTTTCCATCTTAGTCTTCTTATTCATAATAGCAATGAATTGTTTAACTTTTCACGCTCATAGGATTCAGGTCGTAATTGTGTAAGCACCTTTTTTTTTTCATTAATTACACATTCTATTACTTATTTTCGCCTCTTCGCCGGAACGTCGTATTTTGATTATTTGATGCTTGCGATTTCATATCCACATGACAAATTGACGTCAGAGAGACATAAACCAATAAACAGTAAAAAATTATAGCGCCATCTATCCCATCAATACTTAAGCAGAGACCCATTTGGAAAGTACGATTTAAAATATATATATATATTTTTTAAATCATTTTTCAATTCGTCTCCACTTTTTCAAAATTCTTTCCACTAAATATAAATAATCCTGGACATTACAGAATAGTTTTTATAGAAACTAGTCAAAACTGATTACAACGATTTTTCTTTTTAATTAATTGGGCTAATTCAGGGGTTCCCAACCTTTTTGCACCCGCGTACCACTTGACTTTCTGAGAAATTTTGGCGTACCCACCAGACCAATATTATATTTTAATAAACTTATAATATTTACCCTTCTAAAAGTGCTCAATAAAGGTTTTTTTTAATCAAATTCAAACTTCATAGTTAATGGTTATATATTTGCTTATTTTTAACATGTTTATAATAAAGTGGAGAAATAAAAAGATTAAAATGGTATTAATTTACAGTGTTATTTAATGTTAATGCTTAAAATAATGAGTAATATATTTGCGTGCTCACTGCAAATGAGTACCGAAGCTATTAATAACATCATGTTGCTCACATCACTCACGCGTACCACCTGAAATGTTCCCGCGTACCACCAGTGGTACGCGTACCACCGGTTGGGAACCTCTGGGCTAATTCATTCAGTTTAATCTTTAAAACATTCTATACATTAAAAAAAAATTCCTTTATTTACGTCTGCTCTTCAATATTAGAATGTAAAATAGAATGTTATTTTTTACTTAAAATATTTTTTTACCGAGAATTATATGAAAGACTGGAATTTTTTTTTTCAATCTTTAATTATTATACTACAGTTTTAAAAAATATATATTAAAATATATTGTAATGAAGAATGTTACTTAAAAGTATATTAAAAGTAATTTGAAGAATTAATGAATAATAATAAATATTTTAATTCTCACATTTATTTTGAATATAATGAATAAAACAGTTAGCATTTACAAAAAATAATTTAATTAAGTTATTTGGATTTCTTTTTAATAAAAAAATGGAACTTGTACTAATAAATAAAGTTATGAAAGATTAATAGAATTTGACTAGCATTGTGCCGCATAGTTTAATACATTTTATTTCCTGATGCTAAAAATAAATTATTAAATGATTGAAATTCCAGATAATTTTCAAGCAAAAAAGGTACACAAGATTTTAATTTAAAACAATATTTTATATTTTTTATAACAAAATTGTATACGCATTTCACAAGAGGTTTTATAAGCAAAGTTAGGCATAAATTAGCATAAACATATTATACATGAAGTTTTACATGCATTTCATATAAAACTTTTATGTATTAATATATTTTTAGTTGTCAAGGATATTTACTTATTCTCTTATGAACTTAGTTTGTAGTGGTTTTTAGTTTTTATTGAGTGTTCAATTTTTCGAAATAAACAAATTATAAATAATAACGAACAACTACCACATGTCATGTTTTAATAAAGTAAATGGAATGCACTTTTATTTTTTCATGCTCTCTTTTAAAAAAAATTTACTGATCACGAAAAATACATATAATTCAGTATAGTCGCTAGAACACTAACAATCTAAAATGGTTCTATGCACAATTTTAAGAGACAAAGAAAATTTCTTTAAAAAAAAAAGGAATAACATTAAATTGTTGACCTTGTAACTATGATGCATAAAAATTAATATTGTCAATGTGACTAACATTTAATTTTATATCCTGGATATATATATGAATCTTAAAGTTGGTAAAAAGTATAAAATGTTACTATATATGTATTCATGATAAGTATTATAAAATATGATAAAAATATGATTATATAAAATATAGTATGTATCATGTAATTACACATAAAAAAAAAAGTTCAGAATTTCCTACAGTTCATACAATTCGAAATGATCTATTCTAATGATCTCTTTATATAAAGTAGATTTTATGAAATAAGATTTTGTGTAACGACATTTTACTCCCTAAATTTAATAACATAATAGCTAAAAATGAGTTTCTATATTCTCGACTTTTTTCCCTGTATATTTTCTCTATATAAGTGTTAAAATATATTTATATGCTTAATAAAAAAGGGCTTTTCAAAAAATGTATCTCAAATGTAAGTGGATACATTACATAGAGAATACCTTAAAAGGGTTATGTTTTTCTGGCATCATAAGTACCGACCCCCGACGGATAGCCTTGCCTGACCGGAGAGCTGAGCTGTCAGAGGAGCCCTGCCGATCACCTTTGACAGCAATTTTCTGAAAAATCTATTCCAACCATGAACTTGAGGGATTTTTTTTATTAGTTATGAATATAAGAATAGTTTTAAGAAAGTAAATCATAAAAAAATCAGTTTTTGTGGAAAATTATAGTAAAATATGCTCAAAAATCACGCTTGCACAAAACATGATATCTTTACAAATTTTTAATTTTTTTTCCATAGTTTAAATTTAAATATGCTTAACCAACATTAATATAGGTCATGAACTAAAATCATTAAGATATCAGTTCCCAAATTTTGTTTATAGGCAAAAGTTTGTAGCATTATATCGAAAACACATAGAAACAAGAGAGTACCAAGCATATAAATAGTTTTAAAATATCCAATTGTTAATAATTTCACACGATTATAATTCAAAACCTTCTTCATACTGTTACAAAACTACTGTAAAAATTTGGAAGCAATCGATAATAAAGAACTTCAGTTTTTATGTTTTACGTAATGCGTTTTGAAAAAAAAGCAAAAATAACCACAAAAAAAGCTTTAAAGTGCTATAACTTCGGTTCCATTAAAACCTATAAACTAAAATGAAACAGATTTAAAAAGCTGAACGTTTATTTTCATTAAAAGACAAAAAAAAAAAAAAAAAATGTTTTATATGTAGTCGATTTTTGCTTAAAAAAAAAAGGTGATCGGATAATTTTTATATAAATGATAAGTTTTTTACCATTGAAATGATAAGTCGCCATATATCATTTCAATGGCAAAAAAGCTAAACATAATTAAATTATTTTTTGTAAATACATACTAACTGCTTTATTCATTACATTCGAAATACATACATAAGAATTTTTTTAAAAAAATCTATTTCAGAGGAAAACTTCTTCAAATATATTAAAAAATTCTTCAAATTACTTTTAATATACTTTTGAGTAAAAACCTTCATTACAATGTATTTTGATACTTATATTTTAAATTTGTAGTATAATAATTAAAGATTGGAAAAAAAAATTCCACTATTTTATATAATTCTCGGTAAAAATTATTTTACTTTAAAAATAACATTCTATTTTTCATTCTAATATTGAAGAGCAGACGTAAATAAAGCAATTTTTTTTATCTATAGAATGTTTTAAAGATAAAACTGAATAAATTAGCCCAATTAATTTTTAAAACAATTTCATTGTAATCAGTTTTGACTAGTTTCTGTAAAAATTATTCTGTAATTGCTAGGATTACTTAGTTGAACGAATTTTGAAAAAGTTGAGACGAATTGAAAAATGATTTTTTTTTTTTTTAAATTTTCAATCGAACTTTTCAAATCGGTCTCTGCTTAAGTATTGACAGGATAGATGGCGCTACAATTTTTTCATTAGCCCACGTCTGCTTGACGTCATTTTATCCGGAGGATGTGAAATCGCAAAGCACTTGATGATTTCTGTGAAAAGTAGAAGTTCTTGTTTTGCTTGGTTTTTTTCTTACTTTTCCTTTTCGCTTAACTGCAAAAATTCTTTGAAAAATCATAAAATTTCCCTTAATTTATTTTTTAAAATTTATAAATTCAATAAAAAGGAATAATAAAAGGTGCTGAAAGAGTTTATAGATAATTTTTTTTAATCATTTATTTTTGACTGCAACTGCATCATCTGTAATTTGAAAGCGAAAGTAAAAAGAAAGTTATTAGATGAAAATTTACCATTATTGTTGTAATTATTGAAGCATAAAAAATGTTTTATAAAATTGTTAAACATTTTATCTTAAAAAAACATAATACACAAAACAAAATGTATACACTAAATAAAGTTATCTCTAAATATCAAAATATCCATAAACATAAAACACTTGACACACCTGCCTGATAATAACCAACAATGAAACTTTTTTAGAAGTGGAAAAATGAAAACATTCTTCGAAATCAATGCAGTAGCAGTTTATGTGACGTGAAATTTATATTTCCCAGTTTAATGTCGATCTGCGCAATATTACAACAGAGTATTTAATGCGCACTATTTTCAGTCACGGAGTAAGCCGGTTCCAGTTTTCAGAGGTGCGGCCATCTTTGCGGCGGGAATTAGTCTCTTGCCTCTGGTTTTTTGTAGCGTGGGTTGGGCGGAGTTTGATTTTTTGACGGAAAGCAACTTTCAGTTGAAATTTGTTAGTAACGTCTTTTCTGAGTTCAGAATCGACTTCCTCTTATTTTAAACTTCTCAAATAGCTACTGCGATGGCCGACAGAGAAGATAATGTCTACAAAGCCAAATTGGCAGAGCAGGCCGAAAGATACGATGGTCAGTATTTAAATTTTATTTCTAAAAGACCAATAATTGCTGCTTAAATTAATACTGCTGAACATTTAATGAAAAAATTTCTAAATTAATATGTAATGCATCACATTGAATTAATTTTTTTATACAGTTCATAATCCAATAATGTTGTTTTATCTCTAATTAATCGCATACATGAAACGTGACATTTTGAAACCAGCTTGACGGCATGATTTGACACTTTAATCTGAATTATAATTTGAAGTTAACGTAACTGTCCTAAATTGGGACATCTTCTGAATGATTTAAGAATATTTGCATCTCCCATTTAAGGTTTCACTTTTTGTCGTGTAATTCCACCGCATTGCATGACTCATGCCTTCGCGATTTTTCATATTTTTTAATCCTTCGTCCGTCAATGTATGTACCTTGTGATAAGGTATATTAATATCCCCATGCATTTTTACAAAAAAAGACATTTTATCAATATTACAAATACATTTAAAGTTATCTTTTAATCTATAAATATCTTTATTCTGAATCATGCCGCCTAGGAATTTGAGCCAGGAGTTCTTTAAAATGGGTGAATCCTCAAATACTGTGAAGGCTACACCTCTTAAGATATTATTTGGTTTCTCTTTGTTAGTTGAGTTTATTTCCTACATTTTGTGATCAATTTCAGTGCGGCTGACAGTACCTTATGTAGCAAACATAATTTTTTGTCCTATCTATCTGATAAAGGCTATCAATTGAAAAGTCTTGTTAAAAATTCCAGCATTTACCTTGTTATTCTTGTAGATTATGCAATAAATATTCAAATTACGATTACCCTATGTATTGCTCATATAGGTGACATATTCAATTTAATACAGTTCAATGTACAGGAGTTTTATTTTTGCTACATTCTTGGTTGTTAATGCATCATTATTTTTTCTCATTCGGCTTCTTGGCTATTTGAATTTAACATTTTCGGTTAATTTCCAGAATCCGGTGCCTTTTTCGCCAAAGGATTTGGCGTATTTTGTAGCAAGCGATAAACAATTTTATTTGGTGATACGGCGAAAAATCTTCTCGTCCAATTGTCGGCGCTGGTAATACTTGCACGGAATTGTGGGTAAGAAGCCCGGATGATGTGCGCGCACAATGGAATTATTTTGTTCTTAATTTATTTTTTCGTCCAACTAACGACGCTGTTGATACTTGCGAGCGATGAATTGTGGGTAAAGTTGCGCGTGCATCGTAATCGCAGTTACGGTTAACTATGAAAATCTGGTTTTGGTTATTATATTTCGGTTATTTTTTATTCTGAATATTTTGTCGATTCGAAGAGGGCCGGTCTGCTAGCTGCCGGAGGCCCCAAACAAAATTTTATGCTTTCAACAGACTCTTCAATACTGCCTGATGTTGGATACTGATGTTTTTTTTTAGAGAAAAAAATTGCCCGGGGCCCCAGACGGATATGTAGGCTTTCAATAGGCCCTACAGTACTGCCCGATGTTGGATACTGATGTTTTTTTAGAGAAAAAAAATTGCCCGGGGCCCCAAACGGATATTTCGACTTTCAATGGACCCTACAATACTGCCCGATGTTGGATACTGATGTTTTTTTTAGAGAAAAAAAATTGCCCGGGGCCCCAAACGGGTATTTAGGCTTTCAATAGGCCCTACAGTACTGCCCGATGTTGGATACTGATGTTTTTTTAGAGAAAAAAAAAATTGCCCGGGGCCCCAAACGGATATTTCGACTTTCAATGGACCCTACAATACTGCCCGATGTTGGATACTGATGTTTTTTTAGAGAAAAAAAATTGCCCGGGGCCCCAAACGGATATTTCGGCTTTCAATGGGCCCTACAATACTGCCCGATGTTCGATACTGATGTTTTTTTAGAGAAAAAAAATTGCCCGGGGCCCCAAACGGGTATTTAGGCTTTCAATGGGCCCTACAATACTGCCCGATGTTCGATACTGATGTTTTTTTAGAGAAAAAAAAATTGCCCGGGGCCCCAAACGGGTATTTTGGCTTTCAATGGGCCCTACAGTACTGCCCGATGTTCGATACTGATGTTTTTTTTAGAGAAAAAAAAATTGCCCGGGCCCCCAAACGGATATTTCGGCTTTCAATGGGCCCTACAATACTGCCCGATGTTCGATACTGATGTTTTTTTTAGAGAAAAAAAATTGCCCGGGGCCCCAAACGGGTATTTAGGCTTTCAATGGGCCCTACAATACTGCCCGATGTTGGATACTGATGTTTTTTTAGAGAAAAAAAAATTGCCCGGGGCCCCAAACGGGTGCGTACTGGATTGCCACTCGCGTAGCTCTAAAGCGACGAAAACTAAAACGAAACTAAACTGAGTACGGGATAGCCACTTGTGTAGCTTTAGTACAGCGTTAATTCAAACCAAAATGGATTGCCAATCGTGCAGCTCTATTGCGCCGTTAATTCCAACTAGACTGGATGTTTGCGTTTGACCTGGGAGAAAAAAATGACTTCTAACTCTCCCGTAGCTTTCCGCGATCCATTAACCTTAGAGATCAGTGAAGGAAAGTAGGGTTGCATCGGCGTAAGGGAATCTGGCAATGATTAAGCTCGCGAATTTCGCCAAAAATTTGTTGTTTTTCGACAAGCGCCAAGCTGCACCGAATTCTGGAAATTTACCACATTTTCGTTTTGATGATTAAATATAGCCTCTTTTTCACACGAATTTTGAGCTGTCAAACATACTTGTATGAGGCTTTGGTTAAATAATAGAATAGGCAAAAGCTGATTACAAATTATTTATTTTTTGCTAATAGGAAAGTTAGAAAAGTAAAAATGTATACAAACCACAAATATGTGTGCCTTCTTTTTAAAGAGTTGATTTTTGGTTTATTGCCTGTGTAGGTAGTTTCTTTATATTATCTATTCTCATAGCGTGGTTACACGTCGTCAACTTCGGCTTCAACTTCCATTTCAACTTGACCTTGAACTGGTTCAAGGTAAAAGTATTACATGTAGATCTTCTACACTCAGTTGAAGCTGGTGTTCAAGGTAACGAACCCATCTTTTTTCGGTTTTTCTTCTCGACTTCAAAGGAAAGGTTGCCATAAGGAAAATAGCAAACATCTTGGTGTGTTATCTCTTTTTTAAGTGATCCTTCGAAAAAGTATGTAAAACATCAAAATGAATTGTATGAGTTTTTCTTAATTTTTTTTATTTAAAGCAGGGCGCATTCATTATTTTGAAAATAAAATTCAATCACATATATGAATGAAATTAAAAATTGGACACTGTAAAATATGTTGATGATAAAATGTTTCTATGTTAATTAAAGTTTTCAAACTCTTATTTATATCTTACCCGTGATCGAAACAATTAATTTTTAAACAATATTTTGTATTAAAATACTGAAACCTGGTTGGAGTTATTAGCTTAATCAGTTATTTTAATACAAATAATTTCGAAATTTTTGGTGGACAGTACCGAAAACGTTTTTTAGTTGACCCGATTTCAATCAGTAATACTCCGGCATTAAAAGATTTAAATATAAGTACGAAAAAGAACAGTCATAAAAAAAACAAGAATAATCCAGAAAAAAATGCACTTTCCTATACACTTTAAAACAAAAAAAAAATTCCCGGTAAAATATTGATAATGGGCAGGGACCGGCAGCAGAGATTCCAGTCATGCCCCGTTAAAAAACAGTCATGTCCCGTTTTCTTTAAAAATTTTTTTTAAACAGTCATGCCCCTTAAAAATGGTACAAATAGTTAAAAACTGCACAAATACTGGTACCGGAGTACCTTCGTCCAACTTTACACGGATCTTCTTGACAAATAATTATTTTCTCGCAAAATTGTCTATGCATTACATGAAAAAAAAATACAAGATGTACTTTCGCACACACAAATGTAATGCTGTAACAAGCAGCAATAAAAATTTCTTCATCCATATCTCAGCTGATATTCACAAACACTGAATAAAATCGCCGCGTTATACAATCACTCGCCAACAAAGGTCGAATGGTTGAAGGGCAAATTGTACAAGCCGGAGTTGACGATGTGTAACTGCTGTATCATAGCTTGCTGATAATTGAGCTAATGTATGAATTCATGTGAGCTAAAGGTGTTGCCTTTGAGTGGGAAATCAAAAGAATCGTATTGATGTCTTGCAGAGATGTTTTAGGAACAAAAAATATAAATGAACTTGCTGACTGATAAGAATAAATGACTGATAGAAAATAAGGCAAAGTGCAGCCTTGTAACTCAACTTATGGTGTTTTAATTCATAACTTGATTTTTTTTTTTTAATTAATGGTTATTGTAAGGGGGTAGAAGGTAAGGCTGGTAAACTTTTAATTTGTTTCCTTAAAACTAGAAGTAACAAGGAATAGGCCTTGCTAATTTAGACACACCTGATGGCAGCATGCATTCAACAAGGACAGTACTCTGATTACTGTACAGCTGAATGCTATTGGCCCAAAGATAGACGGCAAATAATCATTACCAAATTGGATTGAACCTAAGCACATTACTGTGTCTTCAGTAGCAGATCCTTACTCCTGAAATGACCATTTTTTCATTATCAATAATGTGTAAAAAAATACATTTCTAAATGTTATTAAGGCTGTGGCTGCCCCCTCATAAGATCCTAGATTTATAGGAGTCAAAATCCAGCACCAAAGATAAACATAAAACCAAATACTCCTGGTATCTGATCTAGCATCGGTTGCATTTCCTTGATATTGAGCAGTTCATCCAGTGTACATTAGTATTAAAGTGTCCCACGCATGATTAGTCTTTACACTGGCATACCTGCTACATATGCAGTTTAGTAGTTCAATGTAATTAAAAATATTCAGGGCTTATACATAAGAAAACCTGCTCAAACCAAGTGCTGCTGCAGGATAGAACCTCTAGGAGTGAAAAGGGTTTTTACTAGGGTTACCAGACGTCCGTATTTAGAGGCTCGGTCCTAGCGTCTTTATTTTTTTTAAATCCCTGAATGTCTGTATTTTTGAAAATTTAATTTTGAAGATCTTTAAAGAAAGTTTGTATTCATTTCAAAGTGTAATAGCTTGCTTATTTAGTTTACTCCAAAGCAACTTTTTCTATTATAAATGCCCATTGGACAAAAGAAAGAAATCGACTTCAGATTGATTCCGTTAGAATGTTGACAGCAGTTTTATGACTATATATCTAAAAGCAAGGACTTATTAAAGAGATTAGTTCCGTAGAAAAATATGCTAATAATAATTAAATAATATAATGTTTAATGTACTAATGTTTTTTCTCAATTTTAAATGTGTCCTGCTTTTCCTGCCTTTGTCCTGCTCTTTAAAAGTTAGTGTCCTGTTTTTTACTTTTTTGACCTGGTAACCCTAGCTATCACTCCTTTTTAAACACTCTAATTGGAGTTTCAATGTTAGCAATTATGCATTAGTGTTCACTTACTCAAGTCTATGTCCTTATTTCAGAAATGGTGGAGGCCATGAAAAAGGTGGCATCATTGGACGTGGAACTGACGGTGGAAGAGCGCAATCTGCTCAGCGTGGCGTACAAGAATGTGATTGGAGCGCGGCGAGCCTCGTGGCGCATCATCTCCTCCATAGAGCAGAAGGAAGAGAACAAGGGGGCGGAAGGAAAGATTGACATGATCAAGACTTACCGGCTGCAGGTGATACAAGGGTCTATACCAAAACACACCTTAAGTTTGCAGTATTGAAATGTCCTAGGCGGAGGAAACGGCGTAAACAACGCTGCTGGCGCCGAAATTTTGTCTGCTCCGATTGGTCGCTCCTTTAATTTGCGATGTGTTCACCCTGATAGAAATAACGAATAAATTGGTTTATTGAATTGAATTACCTTTTTTATTCGATACTCGCACTAAAAAATGAGAACTATTTACCCTTTTTCTCGTAGAACATTTCTATACTGCAAACTTAATACGAGTTTTACTGTAGTTTAGTGTTTGAAAAGAAAGTATTTTAGGAGTAATCTGTGCCAATAACTTAAAAATTGAGGAGAAAATGCACATTACCTAGGAACATTTAAAAAAATTTAACTGAAAAAAAATCACCTCAGTTTAGCAATTATAGAAAGTATTTGCCAGAATTAAATTCGAACTAACCCTAAATCATGGAATAAGTCCTGATGTGCCAATCAGGATCTTCAAATCGGTAGAACCCTAGTTAGTGCAAAAATAAAATTTCTGGCATATTGGAGCAGGGGTGTTGAATATGTCTTCTGGTCACTTGCTAAGTTGTGTATGATTGGTTTGGTTATGAATATGATGTTTTTCCTTTGGACCATACAAGTGGTACATTAAATATAACTACAACAGTGGTAAAATAAAAAGCCTTCCACTGAGAATGTTGATAAATTGGTTAGGTAGATTATTGCAAATTGTAGTTAAATTTAATTTTCTACTACTTTAAATGATTAAAAATTAGCTTAATTGGTTGAATCTAGTAAATCCAAAAGGAGACATGCAATGTTTTTTTGTGTTTTCAGGGACTTATCAAACTGAAATTTACATAATTTTAAAAAATGATTTTAATGAAATCTTACGTAGAAATAAAATGTATTCTAAAATACCTAATTCAATTTCTAGGTGGAAACTGAACTTAAAGAAATTTGTCAAGATATCCTTGATGTCCTTGACAAGCATCTTATCCCCACTGCTTCAACTGGAGAGTCTAAAGTCTTTTATTATAAAATGTAAATATTTTTATCACTATATAATCTTTGGGTCAGTTATAGACAATAATAAGTTTAAAGGAAGCAATTATTCTTTCAATAACTCAAAACCCTGTCTAAAAAAACTTAAATCTTGATTTAGAGACACAATAAATATGTATAAAAGTTTAACTCTGTTATTGCAAAAGGACTTGGTTAGGGATGGACCGGTGGCGCTTTTTGGCTGATCCGATTGTTGAAAAATACAATCAACCAATAGGCCACTTCGTCTTTTCATCGTCCCATGCTGACAGAAAAAAATCAAGTACAAAATTCAGTTATCTCATGCCAAAATTGCAATTTAACTGTTCTATTTTATTAATTTAAGATTTGTGTATTAGTCCTAATGGTTGTTTATTACAGGATTGTCACTGGCACCCACTCACAAACATAGCTATTTTCAATTTCGGAGATGTATTTTAGCTTACATAAAGTTTTAGTTTGAAATAATATCGAAAAGCAATGAAATAGGTACTTGGTATTGAAAAAAATCAAACTGTCTGGCTATTGTTTCTGCAATATTTGTAATATGAAGTTACTAGGGGGCTCCGTCCCGAGTTTTCTTGCTCGTGGACACTAACCTTAAGCAGCGATCTCTACCAAAGCCACAGGACGCAACCTGAAGCAGCCCCGGCACAAAACAAGCACACCGCCACACTTTCAGCGTTTCTGATTGGCTTAAGCTGCGTAAGTCACGTGGCTTTCAAGCATCCGACAATTAAAATTTTATTATATAGAGAAATCCGAAAAGCAGATTAAAAAGGAAAGAGGGTTAGGCATCAGGTGCAAATGTACCCATTAGCCTTGAAACGCATCTAAATGCCTGGGAAAGCCTTTGGTTCCATGGTTTGGCTGGATATGGTTCACAAAAGTTTCCATGCCCCTTTTAATATTTTCTAGTTTGCACCAAAATTTCATTATTTTTATGTTTTTTTGCTAAGGACAAGTGTATCAACCAAATTTTAATGCCACGTTTTTGTTGCTACTTGCATTAAAATCGCACTTGTGTTCATTATTTTTATAGTTATATATTGTCGCACGAGTACATTATTTTAGTGTTCTAGGACATTACACAAAGAACAATAAGGTTATAAAAAAACAATTGACTTTATTTAAACCTAACAATTAAATCTGAAAGCTAATGCTCATTGCAAAGTAATTACTTGCAAGTCAAAAATTAGCCTAATAAGGATTATATTTAAAAAATATTTGAAAATTGGTGAGGGTCGCAGTTTTATCATATTTTGGTTGATTTTGTATGAAAGAGTAATTTTCATATTTAAGTTTTTCTCGACACACTCAGCCAGTTTAAGGTAAAATAATAGTTTAAATGTTCTGAAAAAGCTTGAAAATACTAATAAGCTGTCGCTTGGGCAACAATTGTCTTCAAATTGTTAGTAACTGTTACTAATTGCATTATTTTAGGAAGGGAGATTATCATCGATATCTGGCTGAATTTGCGACCGGCGGTGACAGGAAGGACGCTGCTGAAAACAGTTTAGTTGCTTACAAAGCTGCTAGTGACATTGCCATGACAGAACTGCCTCCCACACATCCAATCAGGTAATGTTTTTAAAGTCAAAAAATTATTTATTGACAAATGAAAATTTAGCATTTTTATAAACAGGAAAATGTACTTAATAAACTCTTTACCGATTTTTGTTATTTGTTAGTTTTTCTTAAAAAAAATTTTCACATGTTCACTATTCTTTAAAAAATTAATAAATAAAAAACAATTTATTTACAACTAATCCCTAAAGACAAATTAAAGATATATGTTTGAAAAATATGTGTGGAGAACTTTAACCCTGTATGGGTAATAGATTTTGAGTTATATCAATTTAAAGTCAAAAAATCATCGAAAACATGATCAAGGATTAAAACAGCTTTGACGTTTTTAAACGAGGTTGGCCGACACAGATGCCATGACACAAAAAAAGGCGCATCTCGTGTACTATTGCAGATATAAATAAAATTTTTGTTTCAAATTATTCCAAAATATTTATTATTTTTTAAATATTTTTTTAGTTTTGTCCTATATCCCTTAATTTAATGCTTAGCAATCTGAACATCAGTTGCTTTTAAAACTGCTTGATAATATGGCAATCAGTTATTTGCAATTGAACATTTCATGTAAGACTAAGAAATTCATGTAAGAAATTTTGAAGATTAGAACTGTCTTGAATGAACTTGTAAGCTCTTGATGGTTTTCATTTATTAAATATATATACTTAGTTTAAATTGTTTTCGTGTCAATTTCTTTGAGAATTTCCTTTAAGACTTTTCTTTGATTTAGACACAGTGGGGTTTCAAAACACAATCTACGAGATAACTCATAGATCAAACAAATTTTAAAACTATGTTTGAAATAAGTCACCTTTTCATACACCTAAAGTTTTTTATACTTTGATTTTAATGGTCAGACATTTTAAAGACTTAAGAGCATTGAGAATGATGTAGTATATTTGAGAAAGTCCATCATTTTAATTGTATACAATATAAAATCATTTATCTTGATTTTTTCATTCTAAAACATTAATATATAGATCCTGTAAATGATAAGTTGTTAAATAGCAACATCGTGCACTAGAACAGTGGTTACCTACCGGTGGTACGCATGAGTGATGTGAGCAACATGATGCTATTAATAGCTTCTGATGGTATGAGCAGTGAGCAAGCAAATATATTACTCGTTATTTTAAACATTGACATTATTTTAAAGATAAATCTTTAACTTCTGGCTCGGATGTAAAACCTAGTACCTTTTGTTTCTCCTTTATTATATGTTATAAATAAACAAATATCTAACCATTAGAAGTTTTCTCAAGAATTTAATTCAAAAGGCCTTTGAGCACTTTTAGAATAAATATTATACCTTTATTAAAATATTTAAGTCTGGTGATATGCCAAAATTTCTTGAAAAGTCAAGTGGTACGCAGATCCAAAAAGGTTTTGAATCCCTGCACTAGAGGATTAAATTTCTTGTGTACAAACACTGTTGTATATAACCTTTATTTTTCTTTCAGGCTAGGGCTTGCCCTGAACTTCTCCGTTTTCTACTTTGAAATCCTGAATGCCCCCGACCGTGCGTGTCGCCTGGCCAAAGCTGCCTTTGACGATGCGATCGCGGAGTTGGACACCCTGAGCGAAGAAAGCTACAAAGATTCTACCCTCATCATGCAACTGCTGAGAGACAACTTGACACTCTGGACATCCGACATGCAACACGACGGTGAGCTATTTCTGGCTTAGTCTCTTCACTCCTGAAAAATATCCTTGGGGTATATTCTCTATATACCGTATATACTTGTGTATAACTCAATTCCATGTATAAGTCGACCCCCCCCCCCCCCCCCCCAATTTTTAAACCAAATATCCTCCCAAATTCTGTAACCCTTGCATTAGTCGAGGTAGGATATAAGGCCAGGGCCTTCTGATTATGGAACCAGTGGTGGGGCTGTAATTTATTTTACGAGTATGATTTCAACCCCAATGAAAATAAAACAAGTTTCCACTCTGAGTATCCCTGACACTCGACATTGCTGACCCTGATAACCAGAAGCTATGTTCAGTGTAGCCGGAAGACCTTAAGTTTGATTGAGATTTAGTTTTAGTTCAATTATTTTTTTCTTCTCGGAAATTTGATGTCTTGTGTATAAGTCGACCCCAAGTACGTTTTGCAAGTAATTTTTATTGTAACATTTGCTGAGGGTAGTGTCAGTTTACTAGACTTTGTGGTGCGTAGAGTTAAAAATTCATGTTTTTGATGTTCTATAAATAAAGTAGTTTATTTTTATTTTTGTTTTATTCTAAAATTCTTATAAATTTACCACTGAAGTTTTTTCTGAAATCTACGAAATCTGGTTAACCCCCTTGCGTCATTTTTTAATAAAATTAATAAATTGGCTGATTCAAAATCAGTATTTTTGGGGTTTTTTTTCCAAATCTTGAACATTCTGTTTATAATATTATAACGAAAAGTTAGTATTAAGAGAAATTGTTGACTAAAGTTGTGAAGGAATTTCTACAAAGATTCACATGTGTACACATGTGAATCTCTTTAACAAAGTGGTTATGTATCCAAGTGCAAGGAAATAACCTTAAACTTTTTATTTTTTTATTTTGAAGAAATGCAATAGTTCTTTTCACTTTACAACTGTCACATCTAATCTATCGGTAGTAAATAATGGTATTTATTGCATTTGTATTATCTTTAGTCTCTTCTGGGTGAAATTTATTGGTCTAATTTAAGTAATTAAAAATGTTTTAATGCTTTTCATTCACAAGCTCTTGTTTGTTTGGTTTACTAAGGCCCTGGTTTGCAAGGGTTAAAGGCGTTGGAAAATTGTTCTTCTACACGATGTCGGTTTCTTCGCTTGAGTGGTTTGATAATGAGTCTTCATGTAGCACATGAAGACTCATTGCTAGACCCTAGCAATGAGTGAGCAAATGCCACTGTTATCTCTTTAGAATTGGTAAATACATTCCCATTTCACACTGTGGATGCTCTAATTAAACCACTACCTGATTAAAGGTTTATGAAAGCAGAGATTAACATTATTTATGACACAAGTGTCATGTGACAATTAGCTCCAATTAAAAAGTGGGCAATTCAAACGCACAGTTGGACAGCTATTTTTTTTCTTGCAAACCAGGTCAAGTATTTCGAAAAAAGTATTCTCTTTAGCTGGAATCTATAGAAGGTTAAATTAAAAACTAGTCCTTGTTCTTAAATCGCTTTTATTTTCCAGGTGAGGGTGGCGAAACGAAAGAAGATGCCCCCGAGGCCACCGAAGACAAGGAGGTTTCTTAAAAGTGATATTCTCTAACGTCTCCAAAACTTCTCAAAGAGAACTTGTGAGAAAGACTGTTTGTATTTGCATTGGTTGCCCTGTAGAGTTTTCCTTTGCTCATCTTGTGAATACCCTGTTTCATTTTATCTTACGGCATTCTTATTAGAAACCTAGCTATATTACCAATTTTTTATATATTACACAGCCTCTTAAGGTTTGGAGCCTGGTAAAAAAGTTAACATTTGTGGTTAAAATATTATGAGAATTGTCTTTGAAGAACAAAAAAAAATTATAATCACTTGATCCCTTTGTAATGGAAATGAATTTTAAATATGCATGCAGGATGTTCTGTCTGTTGCTCCAAACCTGTACCGAACGTGGTAACAGAGTTTGCATTGTATTGAAATAAGTGTAGTTATAAATGAATCTCTGTAGCTTAATCTTTGATTTTCTTTTGTACTAGACAATTTGGATATACCCCTGAGGTGTGCATAAGTGTAGAATAATACTGCATGCTCATCAAACCATTGTTAGGTTGAAATTCTTGGGTTTGGAGTTGTTTCTAAGCAGCTTTTTTTGGACCAAGCAATTGGTTGTGTTTGAAAGGAGGGCACTTTAGCCTTTCTTTTCCATTCCACCAATGGAGCTGTAAGCCAGGGCTATTCCACCGAAAGTTACTAAAATGAAGATTAAATTTGTTTAATATTTTACACTATAGAAGGAAATTTTATTTTAGAATTGTGATCGGGTAAATTAAATATGTTGCTGAACTTAATAGCCAACTTGCATTTTCAAAATTATATCTAGATTTATTAATTTCTATACTGCAGAATTTTTTTTTATCAAATGGCAAAATCTATATCAATGGTAATACATAATTAATCGATACTTAGATCAGGAACTTGACTATTGCAAGCTTTATGGTGGAATTGCCTGCCCACTTGCGAAATACGATCAATAAAAAAACTTAATGTTTAAATAATTAAATTCCTCTTCTACAATGCCATCATTCCATTCTCTTATTTTCCTACTTTAGTATCTGTAAATTTGCTTGGGGGTTCTTATTTTTAGGGGGGAGTTAAGTCATGTAAATTTTTATATTGAAAAATCTTATTTATTGACTTCTCAATATCTATCTACATCAGTCGTGTATTTATGTGCTTGATATTGTTCTTCATGTAGACTGTTATAAAATTGATTTTTTTTTAAGCCTTAAAATATTTTGCTATGCGTTTTGATCCCAAATATTTGCCCTATTGCATTCTTTTACTGTGTATTTGATCGTAGTATCATGCTGTTAAATATATATTTATTTTTACCTCGAGACTTATCTTTTGTCTTTGCTTTTAAGCGTAAGGCTTTCCTCCACATTATACAATAATTTTGGTTCAACTCTTGCTTCATTCCATCTACTGCTCTCCTTCCCTGCCCAGTGGGTCAGTTTTAGGGCTTAACTTTAGATGGGTTTCATCGATTTCTAATATTGATGCACTGTAGTATATATATCAGTATGTGCCCGTGTATCTGTCTTAACAAAATAAAAGCTGTCTTCTGTAGTCATTTTTTGTATATTTGTGCATTATTTGAAAGCTTACATTTATATATGAAATTTATTAATTTGAAAATTTTGCATTGAATGGCAGATTATTTTGAACATTGTGACTGATGTAATAAAAATAAACTGGAGACCAGATTTCAGAGTTTGTCATTCATCCAATTTGATGTGTGCTTGTAATTTATTCAATGGGGGCATGCGAAATATGAAGATAATGAAATATATTTTGTGTCTTTGGTATTTTTTATTGTATACCAAAAGGTAACTTGAGACATCAGCAGTTAATTATTTACAAAATATTTTTTTTAATTGCAAGTAGTTTAATATTTCTTTTTTAAAAAAAATGAAGCCATACATATTACCCTAGTCTTTAAAAGATGCAAGTTACAGGGGTGAAACTTTTCAGGGGGTACCCCTGAATTCAGGATTTTTTTAATATTCTTCCCCCGGATTTCAGGGTTTTATTTTAGACTAAAAATTTGTTTAAATGTTTTTAAAAAAATTACTTTCGTAATTTTTAAATCAATTAAACATTAGCCTTGCACTTTTCACGGAGATCGTACAAGATCACGTTACTTTGTGACGTCATACAGGGTATTGACAGGAACATTATACCAGAGAGAAAGTCTGGGAATTTAATCGGTCTGCAAAAGTCAAGGAAATTCAAGATGATTTAGAAATCAGGGAAAATTTACTAAGGTGCCATTTAGCACTACACAATCGTTAATCTTCAAATTTTTCTGAAGTCCTGGAATTTTTTTTTCTTTGAAATAAGTTTATGAACCATATATTTTTTTTTTCTAAAAAAAAGGCCGTAAAATTGCCATATACAGGGAGCTATCAAGGTTTAAAAAAAAAAACACTTATATCTGTGGACTCCATGGCTAACTGTATGCAGTTATTTGATGATTTATTATGCCCCATATATTTTTTTTGCATCCTATATATCCCTTATGTCTTTAAACAAAATCCGATATATTCTTCATTTCTCATTACTTTACCTTTGAACTAGTTATCTACCCTCCCCCCCCCCCCCCCCCCAAAGACTTGTTTTTAGTTTCAGGATTTTTTAATGGTGGGCAGTTTCACCCCTGAAGTTAGGTTTAAATTTTGCAAAATAGAGTTGAAGTGCTTATTTTTTATTTTAAGATTTTTTTTTCTATTTTAGAAAATTGAAGCAGCTCAAATTGAATCATCGGAAGTCATTTTTGACTTTCCTAATTTAATTTTTTTTTCTGTTTTGGGAACTTAAAAGTTCCAAATGATAATTTTGATTTTTCTCATTCCGGTTACCATCGAACCTAAACCGCGTATTGTAGTAGGTAGGCGTTTTAAAGCTAAATAGTTAATCAATTTTTTCAGAAACCCCTGAAATCTTCTAACCACAGTTTTCGAGGAATTATTAAGAACTAGCCAGTAACCTTGCTTCGAAATTACTAAACAAAAAAATTTAACAAGTGTTGATCGGGATGCTTTATTGGAACTTGAAAATGAGTTTTAAAAAAAGCAAGAAGAAAACTTTATTTCACAGAAATATATTGGTTGTCAAGGGGCCCTTCCAGACAACACATAAAATTAAACAAACAAAATCATTGAAGAAAATTAAAAAATATTTCAAATTACACCCAAACAAAAGGGGGAAAAACAAAAACAAAGCATTTTAAATTTTTAAAGTTGCTGGACTTGAGGGGTTTCTGAGGAAGCAATTTTTCGTGTTCAAGAAAAATAACACATATATTTTGTAACTTATTCAACTCGAAGCAAATTTATGCCAAAAGAGGTTTTTAAAAAACACGAAATTGTGAGTCGCGATTTTCATGCTTTCTTCATGAATGTGCGTTTACATAATTTGAATTAAAATCGAAAACTCAATTTTGATAAAATTGTAACTTGCTTTGAATTGAGAAGGTGATTGGAATTAATCCCTGTTGCAGAGAATGACCGCAGCTAAAAATAATTTTTAATGAAACTGATGATAATGAAGTGTTTGTTACTTTCTATTATTATAAATTAAATTCGATTTAAGGAGTTATAAATTGAGTTGAAATTAGGGTGGTAAGAGTGAGATATACAAGTAAAACCCTAAAATACAAAATAGGAAAACTGGTTGAAGAGGAGGGGGCGACAACTATGTCTTATCAAGAATAATAAATCATTCCTTGTTTCAACATTTTCAATGAAAACAAAACAACCAATGAAATCGCAGAACAGAGAGCGTGACATCTTTAGAAATATTCTCATTGAGTACTTTTAAGATGTTGTTTTGAACAACTCATGTTGTTCGAAAAATAAAGCTTGCAAAGTTTAGTTTCATTTTTACATAACTTTATGTCAACCAGTGCAAATCTACTTTTCTATATATTTTGGCCTGAGTTTATTTCTTTTCGCAATGCTTCTTTTGTTTTTTCCATAAGTACTTAATATCCATAATTTTTTAACAACCACTTAAAAGCCAGAATTAAACTAAAAAGTAGACCGTGACTGTTTAAATGCTACTTAGCCCTTCGGCTAACCAATAGATTAAGTAACCAAACCAAATGTTAAACCATTTTCTGTGAAGCAAGGTAGCAACATAGATTAAGAACACTCTAGATCTGAATCCCTGATTGGATTAGCATGGGAGAATTTCTATATTGAAATTGACATAGAAACTAGCGCCCCTATAGTTACTTTGGGAACTGCTGTGGTTTCGCGGCTGCTTTTTTCTAGCCTTCTTTAGGAGCTTTAACACAGTCTATTACGCATCGTAATTTAAAACCCAGGTCAAGTGACGAAAAGAAACTATTTATGGCGACAGCGGGACCATACGTTTTTTTATAATCATATTTTTGTAATTAAAATGGTTGAAGTTTTACTTAAATTTATCTCTTGATTTAATTTAATGAATGAAATAATATTTCAATTTATTAGACAGTATCTACTTTTTGACTGTGTTAAAGCTCGGGAAGAACAGGCAGTAGGAAGCAAATTGTACTTAGTTTATTTATTTTTAATGAAGTCACTTTTCGAACGACAGTATTATTAAGCAAGTTTCATATGCATTAAATGTAGTGCTAGAATATAATTAAAAATTATGCAAGACATTTGTTAATAAATAATTCGCGAAATTATTTTTTACAACATTGATTGTAGCAAAATGAATACAAGAATAAAATTCAAAAGCATAAATATCAGCATATTTCTTTTTTATTACAATCATTTTTACAAGATTATTTTTTATTCTTATCAAACAATCTTTAAATATGTACATTACACAGAAACAACACATAACTTTAAATATTTTATTAAAAATGACAAGAAAAACTGCAGTTATTTAGCACAATTATTATTTCAATTTTGCTAGATAATAAAAACATAAGATTGTGTATCAGTGTTTATTTAGAACGCCGCCATGTATCTTATGTATGCGATTTATGCCGGTAAATTTATCAGTTTCTGTGAAGAGGCTGCAATATCCTATAAGTATGAAGCACAGAGCATTTCTTCATGTAGAATTAATTCCTATCATTTCTTTAACCAATTCTAAATGATAAAATAAAAACGAATAAATAGATATTCTTTACTTAATAAAATTATTGTTGAAAGCCAGAAACTAGTGGGACTTTTTTTTGTAAAATTTATTGCAATTTAATCAACAAGATCTTTTAAAGATTTATAACTTTAGGAACAATAGCAAAACTTTTATATAAGTTAAGAAATAAACTGAATTATCTTTTAGAATCGACGACATTCGATTTTTATTAAAAAAAAACCAAAACCGAGAAAATTTTACTATAGTTCAGAACAGTCTTTAAAAAACCTCAAAAAGAATAAGAATTTGCAATATTATTTACATGAAATGCACTTACTGTCGTTTATTCTCAAGATTGCTGAAAATTCTTCGAAATACACTATTTAAATAAAAATTAACAAAAAATAATTGCAGACTACGAAAAATAAACAAATTTGAACATTATTCTATTTCTAAAATGCATTTAGCAACTGTATCGTCAATCGTCATAGTAACCGAAATTTACTATCTGTTGCCAGACTTCGATTTTAATAAATTCGAAAGTTTTAGGATGTGATATCCCGAATATACCTAGCAACAAATAAATGATTAGCTTTATATTAATTCATTCCTGAGTATTAGGTAGCCTTAAAATCGAAAATTTCAATTATCAGTTTAAAACTGACCTAATATTATGGTACATTCCGAAGAAACAATTGCGCTGCAATCGGAAAGTGCAATTATACCAATCAACAAATCAACTATTAATAGTTTATTAGTTCCTCAAGTAACTTTAGGTGCGTAGGCATCAGATTGGTTGGTTGGTTGGTTTGACATATATTTTCAGGCTTGTGTGCTTGGTCGCAATGACCCGCTTATAAACCATCGTCAAGTAGGACAACACAAGACGCACACATACACATATGACAGATGTTGCCATCTGTGCCACCTCCACAATTTAGACATGTCCCTGAAGGGGAGGGAAATTTTCTCCAGGAACCTGTACCCATGGTGAACTGCGCAATGACCGACCACAGGACTTTCGGACCCAACAGATTTTACGAGCACGTACTCCGCATATACTCGGTAGGTCTTCAGTGGCGACCGGGTCTCGAACTCTCAACCTTCCGATCTCAAGCTCGAGATCCTTTGACCACTAGGCTCCCTACAGCCCCGGCATCAGATTGACTTACTGGTCTAGAGTGTTCTTTGTCTATGGGTAGCAAGAATCCAGCAAACTGTCGCGCCGAGAGTAAAATCAGATAACAATTGCACAACAAACTGAAAAATTACATTTAAAAATTTGCACAACGTTTTGATATTTTGTCAAATTACGCAATCTATCAGGAAAGGAGTTCAAAGCTCGTCAACCATGGGAATTTTAGAAGGAAGCAGCTTGTCGACAGTAGCTACAAACGTGTGTGCTTTAGGATGTGGAATAGTTTTAGGCTGTGTAATGAAAAATTGGATCAAAGCAAAATCTTCAATAAAAGATACAAGTATGGATGACAAAATTGCTGAAGAAGTGGTATATGCTTTTATATTCTAATATTCATTATTAGTTATTTAAGTTTAAACTATCCATTTTTTTATTTGAATAATTTTTAACCAGAATATATACTGTTAGAACCATCCCCTAAATTTGGGGCAAGTTTTGTTCCTGTTGTGGATTTGGTTGAATGCAATTAGAGATTTTAAAGTTATGTTTTATGGTACAAAAATCTCCATGAAATCAATAATGAAAATATTATAGAACCGGATTTATGTTTATAGTCATATAAATCCTGTAAATAAGTGTAAAGGAAGATTAAAATTAAAGTGATGAATAGTCATAGATATGATGCATTCAAGTCGATTCAATGCAAGTTATTTTCAAAATTTTACTTTAAAAAGGATGAAAGAAACTGTTAAAAGTCAAATTGCATACAAAATTTTTTGTTAAACTTTTTTTAAAAATTGCATAAACATTTTACTTTATTGATGCATACCCTTTCCCCACTTAAGTTTTTGACATTACTATGTCTCGATCGTTAGTTGTTGTTTAAATATATTTTTCTTTATTTCTTTTAGAGTTTTTCAGATTTTGCTCAAGGGGATTTAAAATTAGTTCTTGTAGTCCAAAATGGTCTGAAGATGGGAAAAGGAAAGATCGCAGCACAGGTTTAGTGTTTGTTTATATAATATTTGCATTACTATAATAATTTATGTGCTAATTTATATTTTTAAATAAGATAAGCAAATTATATTATAATATCTATCTGAGTTATACATAAACATATGCCATTCCCTGACTATCAGGTTTTCCAGCAACATTTTAAAATTAATAAATTTGGTTAAATTTAAGGCAAGAAAGAGCCATTCAAATCAGTTACTGGAAAATTTGTATAAATCAATCAATTAATCAATGCATTAATCAATTAATTCGTCAATTATCTGGTTAATTGACTAAAAAAGTAATTTCAACTAAATTAATTACAATTAAATTAATCGCAATTGAACTTTTAATTGAACCTTGCAATTGAATTAATTGCAATTGAACTTTTAATTGCACCTTGCAATTAAATGAATTAAATTATATAATTAACATACCATGTCAATTGTAACTCACAATTAACTTGTTTTAGTGGTTTTATGAAACAATTAAAACTAACAATTAACTTTATGTATTAAAACAAAAACAGTTAAGATTTAGGAAAATTAAGCTGTAAATCTTAGACTTAAGATGAATAAAAAGTGGTGAATTGTTATTTTTAATTAAAATTACCAAAACAATTGAAGATTAATTGTTACTACTACTGTATTATGTTTTTAAATGGAAAAAATGCATAATTTAGTTTAAAATTTAAAACTCATCCAGTGAAGAGACAAGTTGACGCTTTTGACTATCACCTTATCCCTCTGAGGGCTAAAGTATTTAAAACATATTTATATTTATTGAATATGTTAAGATTACGACTTTTTTTTTAATGAAAATAAAATTTATTTTGTAGGAAATTAGTTATTGAATGTGTATACTTGTTTAAGAGTAATATGTATTTTGTTAATTGGTTATTTTGTTAGGATTGCCATACAAGCAAAGTTTTCTTGATGTTAAGTTAAGTAATAAACAAACCTTGTGATTCAGTTTAATTCAACTTATTTTAAGCAAATGCATTCAAATCTTTAGATACTTAAAATAAAAGGGATTTTAACTTTTAAAAAGTAATTCAAAAGCAAATATGGCTTTAAAAAACATTAATTTTCTCTTATAGTTTTGTTAAAAAGTAGTTGTAATTATTATATAATTTTTCTAATAGATTTTTTGTGTGTTTTTAGTGTTCCCATGCTTCTGTGATGGCATTCCAGCATTGTAGTGCTAGAAATCCCCAAATACTGAAAAAGTGGGTTAAGAGTGGTCAAAGAAAAGTAGTGGTAAAAGTTGAAGACGAGGAACAAATGTAAGTTTGCTATGCTACTCCGTCATTGGCAGGTAAACTGAAGTATCTGTTCTGATACCTTGGACCATTATTGTTAGAATTGAATAACTTTAATCTATATGAAAGTATTGTGTATGAAATTATGGTTTAAAATTGATGACTGATTCAATTGCTTAAAGATTCATTTGTGTTCTCAATCAATCACAATTAAACCAACTTTGGATGATTTTTTTTATTGGTCTATTAGGTATATATTGCTGCCAAATGCGAGATAAAAAAGCAGTTCTTCAAAATTTAAAAATACACACTATGTTACAAGCAGTGTTTAGCAAATTTTAATTGCAAGAACAATTAGAGAATAACAATTAATTGATAAAAGTGACAACAACAACTAACAAAAAATCAATTGTAATTGTGGAAAATTACAATAACAATTATTTAATTGTTAACTGTAGTAGTAACAATTAATTTTCAATTGTTTTGGAAATTTTTAATTAAAAATAACATTTAATCACCTTTTATTCTAATATTTACAGCTTAAATTTCTTAAATCTTTACTCATTTCGTTTTAATACATAAAGTTAATTGTTAGTTTTGATTGTTTCATAAAACCACTAAAGCAAGTTAATTGTAATTATTTGAATTGTGAGTTACAATTGACATGGTACGTTAATTATATAATTAAATTAATTTAATTGCAAGGTTCAATTAAAAGTTCAATTGCAATGAATTCAATCACAAGGTTCAATTAAAAGTTCAATTGTGATTAATTTAATTGTAATTAATTTAGTTGAAATTACTTTTTTAGTCAATTAACCAGCTAATTGACAAATTAATTGATTAATGCCCAACACTGGTTAAAAGTAATTCACAAATACTTATAGCAAAAGTGATCTAGTGCAGCAAAAATGTGAAGTGATTGAACATACAACATTTTTTTTATCCATTAAGTGGTTAAATAAATTTTTTAACCCATAATTTAAATCTAACTGTATGTTGCAGTGTTTTTTCAACATGTATATTTACCCTCTTTGTACTTTCTATTCCTGTGTTTGTTCTTCAAGAAAATTCTTTTGCCCTGTAAATAATATATTAAATATTTGGTGGTTGTGAAAGAATATTAATTATAGAACAAATTTTGTTTTAATATTCACAAAACATATTTATGGTCAAAGATTTTGTTATCAACCACAATTATACTTGTAGAGTACACGGGAAGAACCAATTCATTTTGTACAAGGCTTTCCTTAATAGCCTCTTTGGGGATGATAGCGAGAAATCGCCTAAACTGGTGTAAAGAAGCTAGTTTCTCGCTTTGTTTATCTTTTGCGGCAACCCTAATTCACACCAGAGTTGAGTGGAATGAGTCACACGTTTGTACCGCAAATGAAGAACCATAAGAAAAACCGGTTTCTGGTCGCCAATGTCAGCCAAGCAGAGACAATTACGTGACGACTCTAAATAAATAAATCGGTTCTTCCCGTGTACTCTTCATTTATTAACTACTTAAATCAGTGGTTCCCAACCTTTTCTGTAACATCGCCCCCTTCTTTAAGTTGACTAACACATATCGCCCCCCTTTCATTATTTTAATTTGTCCAATTATAATTCGAGTAGTGTGTAACTAATAAAGCAATTTTATAATTTCAAACTTGTACTATCATATATAAAAACATCCAAAGCAGCTTTATCCGGTTACTCTTAAATAAATCGAAACAAATATAAAGTTTTTTTTTTCTATTTTTATTTAGATTTGTTCAAAGAATGAAAGTGAAATAATTTACTAAGATCTTTAAACTCAATTCTGGAAAATTTAAGAGCATTTGACAATAAAAATTAAAGAAAAAAATTGAATGCTGAAAACTTTTTTATTCTATCTTTTTTTAAGTTCATGAGTTATCAAGGTTATTCACAACCACAGAATCAAAAAGGAATGGATCAACAATAGAATCAGGAATTTTTAACTTGGTCAAATCCACAAATCTTGCAAGAATGTCAGTTTGAAATTGTCATGGCGATAAAAAAAAAGGAATGGTTTTACTTTACTATAGTACAGTGTTTTTAATTTTCCCCCTTTGAATACTCATCGCCCCCCTATCGCCCCCAATCTATTTATTGCCCCTTGATAACACAAATCGCCCACTTGGGGGCGATCGCCCCCAGGTTGGGAACCACTGACTTAAATCAATGTGTCGGCAAGTTGAGGAGTATTTAAACTTCCTTGTTAAGTAAATTTTTCTGTTTTAGGTTCACTTCAGTAAAACTGAATAACTTTTTTTAAATTTATTCATATGAATAATAAAAAATATGCTTTATTTAAAAACGAAATTAAAAGTAATGTAAAAGAATATGTTTTGATCAAATAAGATAAATGAACTTGCCATTGCTGCTGAATGAAAAAAAAGTGTATTATGAAAAAAGTATTTTTTTAAAATTTAATTAGTGCATATCAAATTAGAAAATATTTAAATGCAGTGTTGGCATTAATCATAAGACTATTCAAGGTGTGAACAGATTCAAGCACTTTAAGTGGATAATTTGTGCATTGCAAGATTACCAGAAATGTCCAGTTAAATATAACAGTTCACAATTAATTAAGCAGAACAAACATTTATGAACAAACAGCAAATCGATTGTTATTAAACACTCTATTCAAAATTTTGAATTATTTTGTTTTTTGCTTTGCAGATTGGTTTGATCGCCCAAAATTAGCTGTTTGCTAAAATATAATGACTGATTAATTTGCAGTTTTAAACTTTCATTTATAGGACATTCAATACCGTTATTTATATGTCAATGCATTTTTTAAAAAAAATTGTTGTATTAGGGAATCTTACAGGAATTTTGGTAAATTAAGTAAATTTGTACAATTCTATAGCAGTTAGTGCGATACTCTACTCTATAAACAAAAGCTGACAAAATCATGTTTTTAAGACAGAATAAATTTATTCTTAAAGTAAAGAGAACTTGCATCATTATTATTATTTTAATTTAAATTTCATGAATTGTTTTAAGTATTTTCCCCTCTTTGAATTTTAGGTTAGAATTAGCAGTTAAAGCAAAAAGAGCAGGCTTAGTGACAAGCATAGTATGTGATGCAGGGCGTACTCAAATTCCAAGTGGTAGCAAAACAGTTTTGGGAGTAGGTCCTGGTATGTGCCTTTATTTACATTTATATAATTTCACATATTTTTTCAATGTTTTCTTAGTACTTTGAATGTTTATTTTAACCTTTTTCTTCAGTTGTTTTCTCTGTTAATATAATTATATTTGATGGGCGTAGTTGCGAAACTCACATGCTCCAGTGTACCAAGTAATAAAATCTGGTTCGTTCATTGGCAACTTTTGAGGATTGCAGGGTTCGTACGCCTCCTGAAATTCCTGAATAACTCCTGAATTGCATTATTCTTTTCCAAGGGCCCTTATAACTCCTGAAATCTGTGTCATCTCGTGATATTTTCCCCCCCCCCCCCCTCTCCTGAAAAAATAACCTACCATGAATAGGTTTTCTCCTTTCTCTGCCGTTTTTCTCCCGTACTTTATTCTGAATAAGTCTACTGTGCATGCACCCTAGGAAAATAGAGTTTAGATATCGTGATAATTGTTCATGTCCCAAAGTGCACTGCACAATTCTTTAGAAGATTTTTTTGCTTCCGTTTCATAAGTGCAGTGAAGTCACTGGACTAATACAATAATAAACAAACATTCTCAATTTTATTTCTCTTTACTCTTGAATTTACAATGATGCACTCCTGAAAAACTCCCTAGAAACTCCTGAATTTCACTATCATAATACAGTATGAACCCTGCGATTGTTAGTTTAACTGGGCAAAGTCGCCAATGAAGCGTACGCTATAAATTAGTTATACTTTGGAGAATGTGGGTTTTACAACAACACCCATCATTTGTTTACTTTGATGAAATGTAATTATTTTGTTTTAAATTTTTGGTTTTAGAGTGTCCTTGTCCAAGTACTAAATATATTTATAATGGCTTATTTTGAAGTCGTATAGAATTATAGCTTTGTAAATTTCATTTAATGCTGTAAATTTGTACAACTTATCTAATATTAGGAAATAGTATACATATTTTATATGATATTACCACTCTTTGAATGCAGGTTGAATCCTACGTTATTTTGAGCTTACTTAGTACTACGGCAGTGATAAACGTTTTTATTTTTTAAACCTGTTATATTATCTTCAATTCCAAATATTTATATTAAAAAAGTGATACAGAGAACTATAGTATAAAAGTTATTATTTGTGCTCATGTTTTGGCTTTTTTTATAATATAATGGCATCATACTTTTTTAAGAGACTTCAACTGTTGAAGCCAACAGGCAGTGAAGCTATATAAACACTTAAACAGACTAATTTTTAAAAAATATTTTTTTAAAGTTATTTAGTCTTGAAATGTTGATAAGACCTAAATTATTCTAAGCTGACCAATGTATAATAATTACTTTTAGTCAATTAAATTTTTTCATTATATATTCATTGATTACGCACATTTGTTATTTGGTGAAGATTTTTCAATACTTTTTAAAATTGTATTATGTGTCCAGATAAGTTTAGCTATCAAATACTGACAAATTTTTAGTACGATATTTTTTAATTCTACACCTTCTGAAATATAAATTAAATGTACCAGATAAGCACTTCAAGTGTTAACCTTAAGAATATTTTGTTTTCAGGTAATGAACAACTTATTGATTCTATCACAGGCCACCTGAAACTGTTATGATGTTAATTTATTAATAAATTTTTGTGATGTGTTGTACACTATTAACTTTTTCTTGTAAACAAAAAAAAAATCATACCAAATATTGAATCAAGAACAAAATCTTTAATTCAAATTCAAAGCACCAAAATCACAAAAATAAAACGGAAATCCTCCATAAGAACAATCACAAAAAGCAAAGAATGGCACACATAAATGAAATGGCATCCACTATCATGAAATTGTCTACTGATGTTTCATATGACAAAAGCTCCTGTAGAAAAATAGCGTATCGAGTTCATCTGTCCATTATCCGAATGTCCACGGTCTTCTTATGAAATATAGTTGCTAACCAATTGATTGGCCATGGTTAGGGGAGGATATACTGGGTACTGAGGGGGCATTATACCATACTGGTACCCAAACAGGTACCCACAGCAGTCGTACCAGCCATACAAGCAGCATCTGTTGATGGCTGGGGGTCTCCTCATCACACCACCGGGGGCGCTGCCTTCCTGGCAAAGCGCCATCGCAAACAGACTGAACAATAGGAGTAGGATCTTCATCCTAAAAAAATAAATAAACTGAAATTAGTGGTTTTTAATTATATTGTTTCATGTGTGCAGAGTTAGATAAACCGAAGGGTTAAAAAAACTTGGTGTATCACAGGATTTGAAATAAAAAATTGCTGCAAAAAATATTAATAATAACCTTTAGGCTATTCTGGATTTATTATGCATTATAAAAACACAAATTGTATAGAAATAATCTATCTATGAAAGGAAAAGATGACCTGAAATTTTCTGCAGAACTAAAATAATTTTCGCACATATAGCATACTCTCTGACATCTTTATTACTCCACGGTTTATACAGCTGCCAGAAAACTAGACTGAACAGTGCTGGTTTTAGCATATAAGCTCTGTAGTCCAAAATGGTTTAAAGATGGGGAAAAAAAGGATCACAACACAGGTTCAGTGTTCATATAATATTTGCATTACTATAATAGTTTATAAGTTACTTTTATTTTGATAAAGAAGATATATGCAAGATAATAGTATAATAACCATCTGAGCATGGGTTGACTCAATCTTTTCGAATAAAATATGTGAATGCCTTGATTTTAAATGATTGTAATTAAATTGTTAGAAAATCATTGAAAGTCTTTAACCCTCTAATGCATGAATTTTTATTTTCATCCCCAAAAAATATATATGTATCTTTAATACTCACACATTATGGGAAAAATACTGAAAAAAAATTAACTGCATTAGAATTTAAATCGTTAGAAAACATTGAAAGTCTTTAACCCTCTAATGCATGAATTTTTATTTTCATCCCCAAAAAATATATATGTATCTTTAATACTCACACAATATGGGAAAAATACTGAAAAAAAATTAACCGCATTAGAATTTGAATCGTTAGAAAACATTGAAAGTCTTTAACCCTCTAATGCATGAATTTTTATTTTCATCCCCAAAAAATATATATGTATCTTTAATACTCACACATTATGGGAAAAATACTGAAAAAAAATTAACTGCATTAGAATTTAAATCGTTAGAAAACATTGAAAGTCTTTAACCCTCTAATGCATGAGTTTTTATTTTCATCCCCAAAAAATATATATGTATCTTTAATACTCACACATTATGGGAAAAATACTGAAAAATAAATTAACTGCATTAGAATTTAAATCGTTAGAAAACATTGAAAGTCTTTAACCCTCTAATGCATGAATTTTTATTTTCATCCCCAAAAAATATATATGTATCTTTAATACTCACACATTATGGGAAAAATACTGAAAAAAAATTAACTGCATTATAATTTAAATAATTTCAATTTTTATAATTTTTCCATTGACAAAAACCAACTGCAAAATTCCAATTTTGATAATAATGACTAGAAAACTACTAAAAATATTTCAAAATAACCCTTTTTAGCTGATTAATTTTTCAAAACAATTTATTAGTATTTAGTACTAATATTATTATTCTTTGAATACTGCCAAAAACGTAATTTCACAACAGTTAATAACCTCGCTCTTTAATTTTGAATACACTTTTACTACTGTCATCTATGAGGATTATTAGTAACTAAAACTTTAAAATGAAATGTAATAGATGAAAAAAAAACAGTTTTGTCTAGGTGGAGCTCTAATTTAATAGAATAAAGTGGATTATGTTACTTGTTACCAAACGGTAACAGTATGCATTAGAGGGTTAAACCTCATAACAATATAACTTTATATTGCATCTTAGTATAATATTTTAATAAATATGGAATATAATTAAAAAGTTTGGGTCTCCTGAAAAAATATCCATAAAACCATCACTGAAACTGCCTCTTATTTTTTAGCCAAACTTTTTGAATTCATAATTGAAGAGAAGCAAGCAAATTTTTTACCTCCATACTTATTAAAAGGAATCTGCTGAAATTTTAAAGTTTAATATATGTATGTGAGGTATTGTTATAAAAATGTGAAAGGAATATCCTTTAAGTTAATTTTTGAATTCAAAATGGTAAAAAACATACAAGGCTGGTAGAGTTGAGATAATGAGGCAAGCTTTGGTAAGACTCTTTACAATAATAATTTAAATAACTTCCTTTTCCAAAAGATTTTGCCCTAGATTTTCTTTGTCTAAAAATTATGTCTTATTTAAAATACACATTACTTTATGCTGTGATTGAATAGTAATTAAGGAATTAAAATAACCTTATTAAATTAGTTAGAAATATCAGATTTGTTATTTATTATTTGTATATTTAAATTAAAGTTGCCAGTTTAATTAAATTCCGTTATTTAAAATATAATTTATTGTAGAACTCTCTTAAATTTTTTTAATTTGAAACTGCAAAAAGATTTTAGTAAAAAAAAGCTATTTTTTTATTATGTATGATCTGGGTCTTAAAAAAGTCTCATTTGAAAAGGCAAATTACTTAATTCTATGCTTTAAAGCAATCAAGCAATTAAGAAAAAAACTCATTACATCTTAAGTTTAAATTAAGTTAGTTTTATTAAATGGGTTATTTGATTAAATTTTGTACGAAACAAAAAGCCTAACATCTTCAAATCTAAAAATTGTCAGCTTGATGCCAGCTAAATTAAAGACTTAATTTTAAAAATATTTTCTTTAGAAATTAAAAAAAACTCTTAAGGTTGAAGCTGCTATTTGAATGGAATAAGTGCGTACATGTATACCAAAAGTAAATAAATAATTTTGTATATTTATTTAAAATTTTCCAGCATTCCTCCTCCTCAATATGTTTCAGTATTTGTGACAACTCAACTTAAACCAATGTTATGTGTTTCAGTTTGATTCTTGATTAAACTCAGTATTTTATTAAATCTATTATAGTTAATAAAAGTTATTTAAATTTTCAGCTCGAGTTAAGATTCTAATTGGGAAAAAATAATATTAAGAGTAATTAGTTACAGTATGATAATATTATATAGTTTATATTTTAATATTATATAATAAGTCATATTTTTTTTCAATTGTTGATGAAAAGTTATGAACACATGCATATTTTTATTTGGTTTACGGAAATTTATTTTGGAGTATATTTATATTGCAGATTAATTTTATTTTTATTCCTTTCAGTTGTAAGTACAAAACCGATGTTTAGATATATATTAGATATAGACTATATATTATTATAAATGTATGATAATTATGTTTTTTAGAGGTAGTTGTTCTTTCATTTAATTTTGTTTGAAAAATACTTAGGGAAAAAAACTAAAAGTTATAAAAAAAAATCTCAAATTTCTTTCATTTAATGCTATGTTTTTTTTTTGTTAAAACTTTTGCAAAACTATTGTATTAAAACGAAGCTTCGTTACAAACTAAATTTCTGTAAATTCTTGGAAAGTTAAAAAGGGGGAAAAGAAGAAATCAGTAATGGGAAGTAGAAAGAACTTACGACATTTTTAATCATTCGCCTAAATAATTCAATAACATCATTCAGCGATGTGAGTTGTGGGATGTAATTCCTAACTACTAAAAATAACGGAAATCCCATTATGCTTTTCTCATATTAAAGGGTTACTTTCACTAATTTTATACGATTTTTCTTCACATCTAAAAACAGTTTAAGAAATATTCATAAAAATACACTTCACATTATTATTACTGGATTAAATTTAAAAAAAAGTTCACTTTTCTAAATTTTAAAGGGACAATACTCAGATAAAGGATAAGCAGAGGTACTTACATTTTGTCCTGAGATTATGGTACCAAATTTCAGAAGACCTTCATTACACCCTTTATATATGAGCCTGCAAGCGATTCCAGACGAACAAGGCATTGACCTCTGTTGGACTCGAGGACTTGTTCCGGCGTAACCCTGCTCGGGGATTCATTCTATACACCTCCCCATACCTCACCTTTCATTGACCTTGGACAGTTTCGGTTTTCAAAGAAGTTCATAAGAACATTTGGCGAGTGATTATATCACAACAGGCATTCATTATGCCAACCCGCCTCAAGTCATGGGCAGACGTAATTCGGTTTTGCTTTCTTGAACTTGGAAGTGAAGGTGAATTTTAAATGGTTTCCGTATCCGTTGGGTATTTATTTCAGTACATTTAAAATTTAGATTTTGTCAAAGCTTGATTTCTTTTTCTAGATAATGATCTTTGTCATCAGTTTTGATATTTGAAAAGAACTCTTTATGTCATGTTGTTTTGATCTAACTACTTTCTGCCACTGGCGTTTTTAATCAAAAAAGGATTTTGTAGACAAATATACAAATGTCTTAATATACATTTTCTAAAAATGCATATTTTAAACGATAGTCAGGACTTCAAATACGCTACCTTTTGTATTTAGGTGGGATAATGTTCTATCACTCGTATACATAAAAACTTGTTTTACTCTGGTACAAGAAATCCAATATAATTCACTCAGTTATTTTACTAACATAAGTATTGTAGTTTTCGTTCAGCTGTTTTTCTATTAAGTAATAATATACACTGTACAAGTATTCTTTTAGGCTTAAATGATTTGGACTATTATTATTTACTTTCTTTCGTCTTCTGAGAACTTCAACAAATCCTTAGTGACCCACCCCAACTTCCTGGAACTGATACCTTCCTTGTTGGAAGCTATATCGAAGGATTCGTGACCGGACGCCAGCGAAGGCGGTATGAACAGCTTCTTGCTGAAGTACTTCGAATCCAAATTGGCAGGATTCACATTTGCTCCAAGGGCCATATGGAACGGCTTGTCTGTATCCGGATACTTTTCAGAAGTAGGCCAGCTGTTCGGCAATCTCTGTTCGTCTTCCTCGTTTTCAGTCGAGTTCTTGACCATGGAATCCGCCTCGACGTAACCTTCGTATTCCTGGGCAGCCTTGACGTAGCCTTCAGTTGTGTGCTGTGGCGGGCTCCACGACAGACAGCACAGGACAGAAGCCTCGCCGTTGTTCGATCTGCAGGAACACGGCTGCAGAGTCTTGTCTTGCACGATGTACGCTATTTGCGTGGGCAGTGCTGGGTACTTGGGGACGGTGCTGGTGGGCTTTAAGCCCCGCCTGGCGTCTGAACAGCACTTGAAGAAGTAGAAACAGCAGTGGTAGTTCTGGTCTTGGTTGTTTGTGAAGCAAGTCGAGCAGAAATAAGAACTGCTGAAGTCGTATGGATCGCTTCCTAAGGCTTCAATAACTGTCGCCAGCGAAATACTCAAAATTATGAATTTTACTTGGCTGGGAATTTCCATGGTCTGTATATGTCTCTAATTTAAATGCAGTTCGTTAAAGATAATTATTGTAAGTTGCAATTTGCATGGATGTAACCAGTTGTTTGTTGTTTTCAATTTGCCCTGCAAGTAAGCATTATACAACGTAAATTAAAAAATACAAATCGAAAAAAAAAATTACTGTCATTTAAAATAATCTTTAACAGAGATTTTTCGTATAATATTTAATCTAGCGCACAAATGCAACATTCTGTTGTAGAACCAGAGAATTTTGTAAAGAGAAAAAAGGATTGTACTTCCTTAAACGTATAAAAAAATGCTAATTAATCAATGCATAACTAAAGTACAGGGTTCGGCCCGTTCATGCCAACTTTGTCCTGAATTTGCAAGTTTCAAAAGTCGCCAAATAGACTGATCTGCATCTTATTCATAAATATAAAAATGGGTGAAAATGAGCACATAAGGCCTATATCCAAAATAAGCTAACGTGAGGACTTACTGTGATATATATATATATATATATATATATATATATATATATATATATATATATATATATATATATATATATATATATATATATATATATATAATATATTTTGTTTTTGGAAAAATAGTTATGTTTTTTTAAAAATTTTTTTTAAATAAAATTAAAACTATAGGCTTTCTTTGTCACTCTCTTGAAAAAAGTTGACGAGATGAGTTTTTCCGCAATAATTAAAGTTGTATGTATATAATTGATCACCCCCCCCCCTCCTGGCCATGTTTTCCTTCTTTAATTATACATATTTTCTTCCTTAAATTGCATTGGAACTAAAGAAGTGTATTTTTCTCTTATTTATATTTTCGATAGTTTTATCTTTGAGCCTAGTATAATAGTAAAATTATTTATAGTTTTATTGATTTTTATAAAAGTAGAGTAAGTAAATGTGTATTTTGATAATGAAGTTTAGTACATTCTCATTAATTAATAAGTACATAAAACAAATCGTAAAAATATATTAATATTGTGTTAAATTAAAACAAGCGTGAGCTTTGTTTATCGATATACATAAACCTTACTTAGCATTACAAACTTTTGTATACTATACATTCTCTTAGTAGTTTTCTTATGCATATTATTTTAATGATAAATTTTTGAGATAATTTTTACAAAACAAATTAATGTATAACTATATGAATTTCTAATTTACGATGATCCACACACTCCCCATTCTCAATTATTTAGTTAAGTTCATTGTGACTTGAATATTTAGTGACTTTAATTATTGCTTATTGTCATTGTTCAAAAATAACATCGCCAAATTTTTTTTATGGAAATTAATAACAAAGTCTGCTGATTAAGTATGCACTCAGTGTTTCGTGCATTGCATTTTGCATCCCAAGGCTATTAAGTAGCAAGATTGCGTATCACTACAAATAGCAATATTATGCATGGCTAAATAGCCCATCATCAACATCGTTTGTAGCAGCGACAACTTGAGATTCCAATGCTGGACGTCCACAGAAGTTCAGTGAACTCGCAAAATGAACGTTTCTCTTCAATCGAGGGGGAAAGCATGATAAAAATTTCCAGTTTTTGTCCCTCCTAGGTGTGAAAGCGATTAGGAAAGAGAACAAACACTCTTACCTGTTAGAGTCGACCTTTTGCGAAGCGAGCCCTGGATGCCGCTCAGAGAAAGCCGCCTCATATTAATATCGCGGTCTGCCGCAAATGGCCCCAAACCGGATTTTTACCTGTATTTTTTATTATTTATTTGTTGCTTGTATTTTTCTCCTTCCACCTGTTGGCAAGGGCCTTTCGGACGGACAGGCGTTTCGGTTTTGGTCTCTTGCAAAGATCGGGAACCGATGATTAGTTGTGGTATATACTGGGATGTCATTTGAACTTTTGGGCAAAATTATGAAAAATCTTAATATCTTTAACGATAGTTAATTAATCTTATAGCGTTATTTATTATTTTTAATAATAGGTGCTTAAGCTAATAGCTTGATATGTTGCAATAGTAATATTGTTACTTTTTATATGGGCTCAAAGGCACTTCAATTTTTTCTTTCAGAAACTTTTTTCTCCATTTTTCTGTTACTTTTAAAAGAAGTTAATAAATTGTGTGGAAACTCGGTTTAAAATGTATAGGTTAATCTAAACTATAATAATTTTGATTCAGAATGTCCACTGTATTTTTAAATAATTTTTATGTGTTAATTTTTGTATTCGGGAAATATGTGTATAGGTGAATAATTACACTTTGTGAATAATATGAGTAATACGTGAAAAATTTACGTATTGTGAATTTTTGATAACAGTAGTTTGTAACAGTGACTGTCCCCTAGAATCATTTTCACAAAAGATTTCGATTTTTAAATATTCGCTGAAAATGGCTTTATTGTACCAAATGCTTTTGTGTGGAAAACAACTATTTCTATAAAATTCATCCTCCATTTTAATTAATATTTTGAGTTGTTTGCTGAATGCACGGTGATTTAGTTAGAAGCATACAAATATAGAATTTAATTATCTTACTTTAAATTATATAAAATTTTAAATTTATGTTAGACGAAACTATTTTTGAATTGAAAGTAGTTCTTATTTTATTTTAAATTTTGACTTCAAATTGCATAATAAAAATATTTATTTTTTGCACAAAATAAAACCCAATACTGTTTTACTATAAATTATTTTTTATTCAAGTATTGTACAAAAAGCTATTTACAGATGTGCGACTGCTAAGACAAGTTTTTTTTTCTATGAACTGTGATAACATTAATGACTATGGATTATTTGCCCGTACTTCACATACAATATAAACAATTCCAATCGATGAACTATAGCCCAGCTTGGTTTGTGAACTACGTTCCTCTATCAACTGCACTTGGACTATCGGTGACAGCCTTCTTTCTGTCCAATTGGAAAGACACAGGAACAATGCTTTTTATATTTGAACCCACTGAGCTCAATACACGGAGGAGTGCACACTTTGAGTTTTCATTCGTTCTTAAACCGCATTTCACTCATTTCGCTGAAAAGACCAGCCTACGAGAACTGGGTACCTAATACATTGTACATTCTATGGGGTTTTGACTGCTTGCCAGGGCCTGATCTGCCATAAGGCTCGGGCCCCTAGGGAACCAAAAATTTAGTTTCTATTATGCTAAATTCTGTAGACCCCCAAAATTTTAATAAACTTCAAAATTTTCTGAGACTATCCTTGGCTTTCACTCAGACATTTCCCTCACTTGAATGATTTTATTGATGTTATAAGGAATCCAATAAAATGGTAGCAAAAATATGATAAATCGTCTAACTAGCATCAACATTACGGGAAATTTTTCACAAAATTTTCAGTGAAGTAGGCCCCAAAATTTGTTGTTGTCTATAGTCTGAGTCTTCCTACATAATGCCCTGCCCCTTTCCTCAACTTTTTATATTTTCCCACTGGAACGAAATTTACTTCAGGGATAGCATACACTCTTAAAACGAACGAGCGATTTTAACTCAGTCTGAGTTAATTTTCCCTCCTCCAGTCTAGAAAATGCACTTCTCCTAGAGGAGTGGATCCTTTGTGTGTTAAATCCCTCCTTGTGTGTTAATCACTCCTAACGAGTGATTTTCACTCAGTCTGAGTTAATATTCACTCCTTTCCAGTGTCGAAAATGCATTTCTCCTACTGGAGTGGATTTCACTCTTTTGTTTTAAGAGTGTAGGAAGTCCTCACTCCCCGGCGTATTGAGCTCATTGTTTCAATAAGGATTCTAGTCATAGCTCCATTTCGATTCATAGTTTTTGACATGCTGAGGAAATAAGGCGTTGAAGCTCGCCGATCCTTTGGCACAACACGAGTTGTAGAGGGAGCAGCAACCTTCTTTGTGAGCCTTGGTGAACAGCATGCAGGTGGCTTTGCACAGAGACTTGTCGATCATGTCTGTAAATCCTTGAGCCATGGTGTTTTGGATTAGGAAAACCAACACAGTGAGTGCGATGAAGTTCGTCATGATCTGGAAAATATGGCGGGAAAATAAATCAAAATTAAAAAATATGTCGTTCTTAAAAAAAAAAAAAAATCTTTCAGAAATTTAACTTGTTACTGAACAAAAAGCACTAGTGTTTTATATATTTCCATATTTAATCCTGCACAAATGAGACTGTATATTTCAGTTCAATGTATAGTTTGCCTTAAAATTTTGTTTATTGACTTCTAGTAAGTGTTTTAAATGATGTATTGTTTCAAGTTAGAGACTTTGAGATACAAAGAATCCAAATTGTTCTTCCCATCTTTTTAAGTTTTAATTCTTTCTCTGTACTCTATTACAAGCTTATAAAAATTTAACTTTTCGGTCCCAGTGATGCCATTTGGAATCATCACTTTCAATATTTTTTTCCAAAATTTTTTTGTCTTGTTATGACATCCAAACACTCACCATTCGATTCTTCACACTTTGTTCTAATAGACAATATTTTACTTTAATGTCAATAGAAGTCAGAACTATTATTTTTTTATTTAGGAAATAGCTAACAAGCGTTGCACCTGATTTTTGAAAAGTTAACTTCAGTTCTATATATTTAAAGCACAATTTAAACTATTACGGATAAATAGTTACGATTTTTTTAATAATGTGGTCAGATATCTTAAAATATATAACTCGAAGTGTTTTTAGGTAATATATATTTTTTATTTTGTTGTTTTCCACAGTTAAAAAATTTTGGCATTATTTCAAAAACCATATTAAAAAATTAAAATTACTTTTTTTTTCTTATGGAACTCTTATGTTTGACCTTAAATAAGCTTATTTTGTGAATATCAGATGTTTCTGTAGTGTAGTAAATTTTTGGGACTGAAAAAGTTAAAGTAAAATAAATTGTTTGCATAATTGTATCTTATTTTTCCACAAAAATTACTACACGGTATTTGCCCTTCATATATGCAATTGTAAGTGAGAACTACTGGGCCGCATTTGTTCAAATCCCCATTAATCTACAACTGCGCAGATTTAAATTGGTAACTTTTTTAGGCAGGTATCATTAGGTAAATCACTTACTAGAAGAACTATTTTATGTTCTTAAAATATCTATATAGGGAATACGGGGATAGTTTTCCAATAGGGGTAAGTTTTCCACCAGGTCTTACATTGGAAATTATTCGTTAGAGCCCGGATGGCCGAATGGTTTGGACCATTACGCTAGCAGTCTGCGCGCTGTTAACGGGTGAGGGTTCGATTCCCGCCTTCGTCCTTTGTGTACTTCCTTCCTCTGTGACAGTTAAAATTCTTTCTGTGTCTGCCTTACTTGACGAAGGCTTATAAGCGGGTCAATGATCAAGCACACAAGCCGGAATATATATGTATCTACCCTACCCTATGATTCGTTAGGGGGTGCCGATTGGCTGCTCGGCTTATGAAGTAACGCGTACTTATGATGTCACCCACAAGAATCTTTGTTTATTTGGTATTGCCATATTGTCCAGAGAGCTTTTTTGCGATTTTTTCAACTTTTAGTAACTTTTCATGCTGGCATTTTCGCAACTTAAAAAACGTAATTTTATTTAACTTTAAATAACTCAAATTAAAATTAAAATGAATCGAATTTTCTTCAAAGAAATTGACATTTTGAGTTTCAAACTCAAAATATTTTCAAAGATCAAAAGAATTTTTTTTTGGTATTTTATGTCCAAAAATAGGCAGAAAAATCAGATTTTCACAAGTTATGCTTACGGCACATTAAAGTAAAAAATTTCCAAATTTTTTCATTTTTTTGCGAAACGTTCTCCTTCTAAAGTACTGACCTCACCAATGGTGACTTAACTTCGGTGATTGGACGAGAGGCATCATTTTTTAGATATCAACGTCAAAATTCGTTATTTGTGAACGTGGGAATTTTTATTCTTAAAAAAAATAATTAATTAATAAAAAAATTTACTGCTGTTAATGTTACTTTCAAATAACTACTATTACATCCTGAACGCGTTTTATGGATTCAATGGTGACTTTTAATGCATAGATGAAACACATCCTTATTTCAATCATTATTGTATCACATCTAAATATCACTCTTTTTAGTTCATTTGTTATTTAAATTTTAAGATTGACACTTGTCTTCAACGTTTTAATGTGAGGGAGTTTGAAGAAAATCAAAGAAAACAATGAAACAATTGCTTCATATTTGAAGATTTATCTTTGTATTTTAAATTATTGTAAGTTGCTTTGAAGGAGGAAAGCTTAATGCAGGTTTTTTTTTTTTTTTTTTTTGCATAAACTATTTAAACAAGGAAAAGTTTTTGGTTCCTTTTTCTTGGATTTTTTTCAGATTTCATTCTCTGCATAGAGTAATGTTAAAATCTAAAGGATAATTAAAAGCAACATCATCTTATTTTATCACATCTCAGCAAAATGACTCTTTCATGTCACAAATTTCATCTCTTTGTGTCTCCGGTGTCAAAAAATAAGTATGATGTTTGGTTGTGATATCAATTTTAGTTTATTGTTGAATTAGCCACTCGACATTACCAGTTGCCTAGTATTTGGAATATCATGAACAAAATTAGAGTTTTGTTTTGTTGATAGGCCTCATACCCTCCCTCACAGGTCTGAGAAGAATTTAACATAAAAATTTTCATTTTATAGCATAACTCCTTCCGTTCGGAATTTTTTTTTACAGGAAGGTGAAAAATATTCCATTATCTCCACTCATCTCATGCACGAAAAACAACTTCACAGTTTTGCTTATTTTTTGTACATTCCTCCTAGGAATTTTCACAATCCGATTGATTTTCTCGACTAGAAACCCGTCAAAAGAAGGTTAGTTTTTCCAGCAACACACATGATTTATAAAAAAAAATATTTTAAATTAAATTTTAAAATTTCAAAGCATGGTAGAGTCATTTATAATTATCTGTTATGGAATTTTTTACATTAAATTTCTTGAAATTAAATTTAAGTCAAAAATTGAAATTTAAAAATCATGCAACGAAATCAAGTGTACACTTCAGACAAATTGTTTATCCCTCAGAGAGTGAAAGCAACACAAAAGTATTCTTCAATTAATAATGAAAACTCTTAAAACAAACGAGCGATTTTAAATCGGTTTGAGTTAATTCTTGCTCCTGCAGTGTCGAAAATGCACTTCTCCCACTGGAGTGGATCCTTTGTGTGTTAAACCTCCGATAGGATCTCTCCAAACGAGTGATTTTAACTCAGTCTGAGTTAATATTCACTCCTTTCCAGTGTCGAAAATGCACTTCTCCTACTGGAGTGGATTTCACTCGTTTGTTTTAAGAGTGAACTTACATAATCCTAAACTATAGACATATTTTAACAATATTAAAAACAATGAAACTGTAGTTTGCTTGAAACTATTTATAATTTATTTATAAACCCTTCCAAACATGATGGAAACAAATATTACATTTATACAATCAGTTTACAGACATATGAGAAAAGTTGAACATGGTGTTGATCTGATGGCTTCTTGTACTTAACAATACACAATGATGCTATTGAATTAATGTGCCCCATCATCATCTACAGCAAGTTTTATACAGCTGGCAACAACCAGTCTTCTGCGATCTTGAGAACAATCTATTGTTGCAGTTAGCTCGACACACGATTTCGTCAATTCTCTGGGGCCATGGTTGTCTCTGGGCACTGACGATGTTATATTGCACCCCAACGACGCACAAAACGAGAATGAAGAGAAATATTGATCTCATGGTACTAGAAATAATAAAGAAATCGGAATTAGAGCTACTTGCTCATCCACTGTTAATCCAACTTGTAGAAAATCTTCATTGCTTAAAATGTTATACAAGCGTTATGGAGAGGCTAAAATGAGTGTCATAACATATAGCTGTAGATGTTATAAAAGCGTTTTACTTGCTTAAGAAGCTTCATACAGATGGGCTTGTTTTGCAAGCATTTTAGTTGGTTTTGAGTTAAGCAACCTTTATATGCAGCATATACCATCACATGCTAATTAAGCATTTTAGTTGATGTGGATTAGGAGCTTCATATATAGAAAACATATGGATAGGTCATATACAAGCATTTCAGTTGGTTCTGGGTTAAGGAAGCTTTATATAAGCAGTTGTAAAAGCATTTCGTTTGATGATGCGAATTAAGAAGATTAATGCATAGCAAACAAATGGACATGTTATACAATTATTTCAGTTGGCAAAGTTTAATGTATAGCATATACCTGCACACATTACCATTATAATTCATGGCACGGATTGAAAATCTTCACCATAGCAAGCCGATGAACATGTTATGCAAGCATTTAGTTGGTTCTGGTTTAAGAAAACTTTATCTGAGGCATACAACTGTAAATGTTGTAAACGCATTTCAATTGATGGTGCAGATTAAAAAAGCTTCTTGAACAGTTAGGCAGTTAAGCACAACGAAGGCTGTATGAAATATTTTCACTATATAATCAGTATATATATTAGCCACTTTTAGCATTTCCAGTTAGTTAAGCACCCAGAAATTAGAAACACTTTATTCTTGTTAATGGTTAGTGCGTAATCAGCTCATCCCCACTTTCCACATCCACATTCCTTGTTAAAATGTTAGTAATTAGTCAGAAAATGTTCTTCGTTAGTGCCAAACCTTAATGAATTTAATAATGCAAAAATATACTTGAAAATTAATTACATTATGAATGGACTTCATTGCTATTGTTTTAGTGGTGTTTTTTCTTATGATCCACTGCAACAGGCTTTATACAGCTCGCAACACCCTGCCCTTCGCGCAGACGATAGGAATCTATTGCAGCTGCGGCGACATCGAACTTCGTCAAGACGCTGGGTCAGCCTCTGTGCACTGCTGGTTTGCAGCTGCGCGCAAACGAGGCACAAAACGACAACGATAAGGAATAATACTCTCATCTTTCTATAAAGACACAAAAAAGAACGCACTTCCAATCAAAAATTATCTTTTATTGGCTAAGTTCTTAATTAGTAAGCGTTTATTGGCTGTGTTAAAGCCCTGTATTAGCATATTAAAAATAAGCAGCCGTCGCAAAATTTCTTTCATTGAAAAATCGAGAGTTGAGCAAGCCTGGAAATATATGTCCAACTAACCATCGAGAGTTGGACATAGTATGTATGGACAGAGTATGCACATGAAACGTATGGTGAAAGGAAGCTTCTTCGTTCTTCAAGTATATAGTGTTCAACCTTAAAATTAATTCCACTGTATTGATGGAATGTGAATCATACATCTTGTTCTTGGTTTAAAAAAGTTAATGAACATTATTTGCATTTGTTAGTGAATTCCCATGTAGCATTTAGCAAGTGTTAATCCTCGGACATTACTTTCACTGCATTACGCAATGGAACGTCGTGGAATATATTTACTTGGTCAAAATTATTAAAGTTAATAATAAATTGTACATCATGGTTGGTATTAATCCTTTACACAAACACTCGTATAACCACTTAAAAAACTAGTTTCCAATAAGTTGTTGTGCAAAGTCCATTATTTTCTGGTTTCTTAAGAAAGTCTAAAACATTCAGTATAGTCATTTCTGTAATTAGTGAGTGATTTTGTAGCGAATCCTCCTTCTCTTAACAATATTGTTAGCTGTTGTTAGAGCTTGAAAGCTTGTTAGTTGCAATGCAATGCTTTTCACAATTGCATGATAATAATTAATGTTATTGCTTAAATTAAAGCTTTTATATATATTTATAAAACATTTTTCAAGATCGGGAAAAATAATCTTTTTCTACTATATAAAAGAATTTGTAATCAACAGAAGTTTATAAAAATATTTTTATGCTATAATCGAAATTCTATTGTCTCTATTATTCGATAATTAATTAACAAATTTTAATTGAAAAATTAAAACTGTCGAATTCTTTTAAGGATATTCTTCTTATTTCGAACTTTTAAACATAGAGATAAAGATGGTATTGTACCTGTGCCCCGTATTGTATTAAATAAAGTTAGTTTGTTCTATTACTGGAAAACACTGAACTATAAAAATTATTAAGTTTTTTTCATCAAGTGATTGTTCTTAAACGCATTTATATAAAAAAAAAACTATTGACTTTCAACACTTAATTGACTTACCTTTTAAATTTTTCATCGAAACCATCTCTCTTTTGTAGTTAAATATATAATAACAACCAAATTATGTTAATTTACAGTTTGGATGAACACATTTATAAACAGTGAAAATTATTGGTTATTTATATCTTAAATAGCATTTTAAAAAGCATGTTAATTTGTTAAGTTGCAAATAAGTAAAAATAACAAAATATATTAGGAAATCAAACACGAAACATTAAAATGAGTTACGAAGAAAAGTTAAACTTAAAATATACTATTATGGTAAAAGCAGTGAAGTAGATATGTCTTTATTAATTTATAAAAACTTTTGTTTACAAAATATATGTTACATTTTTATGCAAAGGCAAGTTACTATCTTTTCATAGAAAAATTAAGAGTGATGCTATAAAAATTTACTATGAATTTTTAAAAAAAAATTATAAAATATCCTTCATAACGCATATGTAAGTTAAAACTGTTATGCCTACAATGCCTTGCTTTAATTAAAATGAAATATAATAGAAATGAAAAACATTTAAAATTCATAATTTAAAATATATTTGTTACAAAATAATTTTATGTTTAAAGTTGAAAATAATTAGTTACGAGAGTTGAAAAGTTTACAATTAAAAATAATTAGCTACGGATGTTGAAAAATTTGAAGTTAAAAATAATTGGCTACTAATGTTGAAAAGTTTAAAGTTATTTTAATGATACCACATTCCATATGAAATAATAATAGTAATGCAAATCGAAGCATAATAATCAATTTACCATCAATCAATTTGAAGACAAAAAATGACAAATTTTCTTACCTTTTGTGATCTTTCGTCAGAAGTTAGAGACAAATCAAGGATCAAAACTCTTTCTTCGACTGAGTGCCTCGCTTTTATACATACAAACAAAAATAATTGTCACTTGCCCTTTTCTGGTGCAATAGCCGAATGAGTTTAGTGACCCATACTAATGTAGGAAGTGGTCCACCAGCTTAGAAGGTATAGAAAAAAAAACTATATCATCTTTTTTTGAGGACCTACTTTTACAAAATCATAGCTTGGGGAAACTACAATAAATAAATTCACGCTCAAAATACATGTGAGAAAGAAAGACCCTCTCTTGCAAGATGTTTTCCTAACTTGCCCAAATAGAGTTAAATAGGTATTTCGAATAGCAGTTTTACCATGGTACAGTTATTTTTAAGAAATAAAAAAGCTAAATCAAACTATGCACTAACAGGTTTAGTTTCTCGAAAAGACTGCGAAGGTATAACATAATTATACGTTGCTCTTTACAAAAAGAAATTTCTTTAAGTGACAGTTTAATTAGCATATGTGTTGAAGATAAGCTGGTTATAGAGTGTTAAATTTAGTAATGTTCTACTTACAACAAAAGGGACTTAAATTTAAAAAAAAAGGAACTTGTGATTCAAATTAATTTCGATAATCATAAAGACTATTATTTCAGAAATAATTTTTAGCATAAAAAAATTGAATAAAATTTTTGAGAATTTTTTTTTAAACTCACAATGGCTTTTAAGATAAAGTGGTAATAATAAGTATTCTTATAGCAAAATATTTGATAAAATAGTAGTGTTGATGAAGAATTGACAAAATGCATCTCCTCATGATCTGCCTTAGACTTGAGTAAACATTGGCACATTCTGCTTCTTGATTCTCATATTTTTTTGTGTGTATAAAATTCGAAACAGTGCTCGAAAAATATCAGACATTTTACCCGTCTTCGAGGACGGTTTGTCCAACAATGTACCCGACCTCCTCTGAAACTAACCTGTTGAACTCTAATTATATAAATAACTTCTAAATAAATAAAAATATGTTATTTTATTTATTACAAACATTTATATAACATGCAAAATTAATTAGTATAGAAGTTATTAGGAGCACATTATACAAAGAAATACTAGACTAACAGTAACCTAATGCTACGCTGTGGTAAGTTAAAATTTAAAAATGTATCATGATCGTTAAACGGGAAATGGCCGTCCACGAGGACGTTGGATTCGAGAAATTCGTTGTCCTCTGGGAATTTTTGACCGCCGAGGACGGGAGGACGGGCGGTTTTTCGTGCCCTGATTCGAAATTAAAGTATTTTAAGTAAAGAAGCTTTAAAAACTTTTAAAAAGTTTCTTCTATGTACCGATAATCTTTTCTTCTGAGTTCCATTTGACCATAGTAGGTCATAAAGAACTCATAAAATACTTTTAGCAAATTGAATCAACTTCAACTCGTTACAGATTTGACGATGAAAATACATTATGTTGTCAATTATCTATTAAAAATTAACCAATTATAGCAGAAACCTGTGCTATAACGTCTGAAGTACATGTCTACGAACACTTTGTAAAGGAATTCTCATGTTGGTAACATATCGTGTTTTTTTTTAACTTAACCGATCTGACTGATTTATAAGGGAACTTTAAACTTCTGCCAACTGATGGTACAACATGTGTACCAGCAATGGACATTCCGTTGACTACGGGCCTGGTACAACATATGTACCAGGACCTAGGACCCCTTTTACCGCAAGCGAGGTGTCAACTGCGATGGATTTCAATAACGCCTCTTCGAGTTCATGACAATGTGGTCATCACGAGTTGGCTCATGATATTAACTAAAGTAAAAGGTTTAGCCAGAAATTATTTTGCATTCCTTTATTTACTTTAATGTGCTTGCTGAAAAAATTGTAAAATCGGAGAAATTTTGCATTTACTTGAAAGTATTTTAACGTTTTTTTTTCTTGTGTCAAATTCGACTCGACACCAGCAACAAGACAAAAAGTTTTTTTTAATTAAATCGTACACAAAGTATCGAAGAACATGTAAAAAAGAACGGAACATTCATTTTATATTACATTCCAAATGCCCAACCTTTTTTTATGGATTGTTCTGGAAATTACAATCGGTGTGGTCAGTTCTCTTTTGTTTTATGGTGCACGAGGAAACTGATCTATCGTTTTCCTGTGTTGATTCGTGTGAATTCGTTCATTGAAATGTGTGTCGGTCGGAATTGTCTTTTGGTCACTTCCTCCCAACGCGACATTTGTCGAACTCTCAAAGTTATTGCTTGTTTTGTACATTATAGTTTATTTCTCAATGATTTGAGTTTTATGGTTAGGAAAATGTGTAAACTATTTTGGGGTGCCGGCAATACATATCGATATAGAGATTTTGCTCGATTTGATAGTCGGACAGTTTGATGTTGGGTTATCTAATTTATTTTGCATTGTGATTGTGTTGAGGAACATATACAGGATATGAAATATTTATTTAGGCAGGATATTGGTTTAGGTTTCCAGATACACTTTATAATGGTAGTTGTCTGAATTAAAAAAATGGTAATCATAAAAAAATCTTTGGAATGTTTACTATAACATGCAATTCTACAATTTCATATTTGTTTAGAGTTAAGTAACCAAAGTCTAAAAAAGAATTGACGTTTCCTAACCCGAAGAAGTAGTACACTGAAAAAATCCAGAAACCCTTTTGCCTTAACTAAAATATTTCAGAAAATATTGAAACCTTTTGTCAATGGCATATTTCGATCTGTTGAGAAACGTTTCCTTATTTTCAAAGTTAATATCCCACCTACTTTCAGTTATCCTGCAAATCGGATGTGTACTGGAAAATAGTTGATTATGGTTTTTAAAGAACTTTTTTAATTACTAAAATTGTTTACGAAACATTCTGAAACGTTTCTGAATATTTTGTTTACAGTACGTCGATAATTCTATGTTCCCATGTGATTTGTTGATATTCACTAATTTCAGACAATCAACAAGTAAAACACAGAAAAAATCTACTTCGACCAGATTCCTTTTTATTAAAAATTATAATGTTTATCGTCTCAATTACAGCGCTTAAATTTTTTTATGGTTTGTATTTTTTATAAACATTTTAGCATTCAGCAAATGTACCAGGCGTTTCTGTGATTGCAAACTTGAAACTTATAATGAAATTGAAAAGTTACACGGTTTCTTACTTTCTTTAACGGATCGCAATAAAAAGTATCGATAAAATATTTGATTTGTTGTATTTAATTGGGGAAAACTTTAGTCAATAGCCTCTAAAGGATAATAGCAATATATTGCACATTGTGCACCTATGATAAGCTATAAAATGATACTTGGTTTTGAATTTAGCAGTCTCAAACGTAAGTCTTTTTTTATAAACTGTTCATTATTTAAAAGCTAAACATACACTTTTAATTATAGTTAAAGCTTCACTTATATATTATGTAAGAAATTTTGATGTCAGATTATTTGTGCTTCAGCTAATTAGTTTAATAATATGTTCTTTGATTCTGTTAATTAATTATGGTCTAAAGGGTAATAATGTAATGGAAATATACCAAAAATATAAAGTAAGATTTGAACTAATATTTTTTATACCATTATATACTAGGCTGAACATTTTATGTATTTAACCACATAAAGTTTATTTTTGTAAGAAAAGTGAATATGCAACCAAAGATACACTATGTTACTTTGTCGTTCTGTTACTACATTCTAAAAAAATAAATAACGCAAGAAAAGGTTAAATTATTATAACTTTCCTATTTTCTGGTTTGTGTTTAATTTTGAAAAAGGAGTTCTGCTTTGTTAAAATAAAGTCTTCAACAATATGATGCGTAGAGAGATAATAAAACATAAGCAGTTGTTATTATCTGGTCATTTAAGTTGTTATTATCTGTAGATGGTGTCAATTATCTAGTTATTTAATTATTAATTTATAAAATTTATAAAGACATAGTGTCCACATGTTTGACACGTAGTACCAATTAATAACTTTAAAAATTACAAATTAGATAACCAGACAACATTTTTCCTTCAAAGTATTTTTATTGTAGTGCTATTAAAATTTTGATACCTACTCAAAGAAAAGGGTCTGATTTTTAAGATTGGAAAATTTATACATTAGGTTAATGTGACTGAACATTTCTCTTAAGGAAATTGGTGACAACATTGGATTAACCACAGCTCATGTTATTTATAGAACTGAACATACTTCTTGGTTACAAAAGCCTCAGTCCTATTAATATAGGTATCTTCATTTAAACATACCTTAAAAATCGTTATCTGGACATAAAAATGTCAAATTGATACCATTAAAATTGTTAATTATCATTTTTACTTAATCGTTTGCATTACTTGCAATTACATGTGATAGGTAAAGCTATATATATAAGGAAACAACTCTAAACAAATCACAAAATTATCACTTTATTTACATAAACATGTTCGACATTACACACAAACTAGGACCCAGAAAACACTCCAAAAAATGAGAGACTTCTCTTCACTCCACCACAAATGAATGAATGCTTTGGCTACTACAGATCCAAAAGGTCATTTACTCATGACAACAAACACACCTTTAAAATCAGAAAACACACATCCTTATGAATACAACAGTGTTCAGATGTAAAACCTTGCTTGATGGAAAGCATCATTCTCCCCTTAGACGGGCTTTCGAGAATAAATGCGGGTTTTGGGAGTTTTAAACTTCCGAGCTGTCGACTCTTAGCAGCATCTGTTGTAGTGGTATCTCTTGCAGCATCCTTCCTTGTGGGTGGCCGACAGGATGGGACAGCCAGTCTGGCAGATCATCTGGTCCACTCTTTGGGACAGCCGCTGGGCTCCGGGACGCTGGGCATCTGCTTGGGACCAGCATTGGCTTGCAAGGGCGATGACCAGGACAATGATGTATAGGAAACGCATAGTTTTGCTTTGTTAAGTACCTGAAATAAGCAGAAGACATAGTTAAAGATAAATTTTACCTAGCATAACCCCAGTATTGTCATCTAGCATAACTTAAATCTTAATCACATATATAGCTAAAGCAAGTTATTTAGACTGAATTATATTTTCTTGCAATTATAATAAACCTATAATTGATATATATGGGTAAAGAGGTATTTAGTAATCTTCAGAATAGATGCCCCTATTTGATATGCACAGAGTTTTTAACACTTATCATATTTAAATAGCTAAAAAATTAAGAAAACTTTTGAAATTCCTAATTCTATTGTGTAAAATTGTGATGATACTGAGGAATTTTATTGCATGGAGTGATCGTTCCAGAATGCATGAGAATACAGAAATACTGACTTCATAAAAATATCCAATTTTATGATTTCGATGATTGTCTGAATAGTTATCTAGTTAAGATTAAAAGCAAAAATAATTTACGAAATTACTCTTGATTAATAGTCTTTCATTAACAATTAAATTTGTTAAACTTTAAAGCATTTTAAAACAATTAGTTTATTTGACATGATAAAAAAAGTGAGTGATAATAGTTGTACTGAAGTGTCAAAAGATCCTCAAATTAGAAAACCCATAGAGAAAATTAGTTAAATTTAAATGGTAAAGTGTAAATCCTTATGTATAAAAAACTTTTAACTGAAACTTTCAGCATACTCAACTAAGGCACAGACAGTGTAGCATTATGAGTTATAAATAAAAGAAAGTACATAACATCTAATTGCTGAAATCAATTATTAATGATAATTAATAATCCAATTTGTCATTACATTAATCTAATATTCCTTAGTTTGTTTGCATAACAAATATGAAAGTATTGCTATCGTAATTTAATGTTATAAGGGTAACATTTTCGAGAAATTATAGCTTTTACAAAATACACGAAAAAAATTTCAAATTTTAAACTAATTAAAAATAATACTGCAGTAGTTATTTTGAATATATCCTTTACATTCATTGACAGTTAAAAAGTACTAATTTTAAAGTTCCTGCTCAGTAAATTATTACACTTATTACTGAATTATTACATATTCAAAATATATTTTATTATCGATGCAAAATTATTAAATAATTTAAAGCTTTGGAGAATTTTTATTAATTATAACAATCATAATATAAAATAGCAGAAACATATTTACTGCATTAATAAGAGTTTAAACGCAACGTATAAAACGCAATTGAAAAGTTAAAAGGTCTTTAAAAGCATAGAGCCGTTTCTGGAATTTGATGAATTTCAGTTTATCGTTTTAAATCCGGAAACGACTGTATGTTTTTTAAATCTTTCAACTTTTACGTTTGAGACTCTTATTATAAAATAAATTAAGATATCAAAATAAAATGATTCATTTTTCTTGTCAACATTTCTTTTATTTCAATGGTAATTACTGCTTGAAGCTTGTTAAAAACAATTTGAAGGAAAAGAGTTTTGTATACAAATATATATTCGCAGGATTTTTTAAATAATGATTTTATAATTACAATTTTAAAGTTGATAGATATTAGATAACGATTTACTAATAAAAGTTTTCTTTAAAATAATGAAAAAAAAATCAAAAATCCTTCCAATCGCTTACCTTAGGTTGGTGCTCGAATACCTATAATTACAAACAATAACTAACATCGCTTTTAAACGGCGCTCCGCTTTTTATACAGATGGTCCCACCCCAACCTAGATCTAAAAACTCCAGAGATCTAAAAACGAGATTAAAAGTAGATAATAAAAAAATAGAATTCGATGAAGCGGTGTCGTCAGTGAAATACTACAGCCCAGAGTTTCCGGTAGTGTCATCAAACCGCTACAAATCAGTAAGTGTTACTGACCTATGGTCTCTGCCCCCTTGTAAGTGTGTCACAGGGACCGTTATTATTGCCCGTTTGGGAGGGACCCTAAACCAAACCACAAGATCCATTAATGACATTTTTTAATGTTTCGTTTTCAATCGTAAATAAGTAATAAAAAACGCCCAGGTTATTTTGAATTGAAGTGATTTGATTGCTTTGTCCTCATTACGTATGCATGGAATCAATGGATATTTTTTATTACTTTCAGTTCTGAATATTTATGGGTCTTCGCGCTCAGTGTTATGCCAATGACCACTGAAAGTGTGATGCATAACTTAAAGGGGCATGTTTCGGAAGTTTGGGTGCGTCAGTTATTATTTACTTTCAACAGGATAGAAAATAGTTATGGGACTTTTTATTTACAGCAACATAAACTCTCTTTATGTTAAATAAGCAAATACAAAACACTTTTAATATAGTATAACCAGATATCTTTCATTGTTTAACTTTTCAACAATGAAATCATCATTAAATTTTCTTAAATCATATTCCATTTTACATTTAAAAGAAAAGCTGTGAAAAAATTAAACGAAGACTATTCGAAAAATTTTTAAAGCTAGATTGTTGAATACCAAACTAAAATGCACTGCAAAAGGGCGGTACTTATGGTTACCATACTTTGAAAGTAAGCTTTGAATATCAAAGAAATAATACCTGAATTTTCTTTAAATAAATATCTTATTGAAATATCAGCCAAACTCTTCCCAAAATATTCGTCATGGTGTTAACATGCTTTTGGGTTGAATTTGTGCACAAGAAAAGTAAAATTCGAACTACTATATTTTATTAAAAAGAATAGGTTATTTCGACAATTAATCTTTGGTTTAACTTTGATAAAATTAAAGCTAACAATATCATTTCTACGGGGGTGTAACACTATGCAAATTTCACACCCATACATTGCCTTGCCTTGAGACTCGTCAAGCATGAGGCCGCAATCGTTGAAACCCAGTCCCTCAGTGCGGCCTTCCTGGCAACTGCCCAGTTTGGCTAACCAAAATGGTCACCCCAAGGGTTCAAACATAATTACTACTCAATAAATCAATGTATTTAGAGCAAATTATATTCCATAAGGTAATTTCAACAACTATAAAACCAAAAAAGTAATATGGAAAACCTCAGTATGGGCGTTTGACAGGTACTGAAAACTCATGTACCACAGTCCGTAGCTTTATTTGTTCTAAACGCTAGAGTAGTTTCAGACAGACAGCCAGCACCCTCCAAAGCGTGTAGAAAACATAAAATCTCTATTTCGGATTTTCGACCCCCATCGCTTTACCTCACCCGACCTTGAGTTTGCAGTATACAAATGTTCTACGAGAAAGAGGGTAAATAGTTCTCTTTTTTGAGGGCGAGAATCGAATACAAAAAGGTATTTAACATTCAATAAACAAATTTATTTGTTATTTCAAAACATAAATTTATTATTTTTATTAAATTAGCTTCAGTTAGAGTGTTATTTTAATTAATTTTTTCCTTCGATTTTGACGTAACTGATAGCACGAATATCGGGTTAAATTATCAACCAATCGGAGCAGGCGAAGCTTCGGCACCAGCCGCGTTGTTTACGCAAATTCCTCCGCGTAGTACATTTCTCTACTGCAAACTTAAGGTCGGTTTTGGTATATAGGGGAGAGTGTTGTACCTTGGGACACTGATAATTTCTAAGAATCTATTGGCAATATTCATACATTGTTTATTTCTAATGGTAGCCTTAACCAACAGACATCATCATAATAAAATTTAACACTAGCATCATTGAATTGATGAAATGGTGACAAAAAATAATATTTCATTACCCCAAAGTAAATATTTTTCTCATTCTAATATAATTTTCTACCTTAGTACTCTTACAAAAAGTCAACTGCATTTTATTTTCTTCATAAAAGAGAATATTTTAAAATATTTTGGCTATGAGAAAATAATGATAATGCATTTGGATTAGCCACTATCTTGCTTTTATTTAAACCATGTAGTGTGTTGTACCTTGGGACAGTATTAATAATTTGATTAAATTCTTAATAATTTGTATAAATAAAAATATCTTTATTATTTATTTTAAGAGCAATTCCACAAAACATGAAAAATACAACTCAGATTTGTTTTGGATATATTTTATAATGATTTAAATTTGAAAATATAATTCTGGCAACACCTGATAAATCTTTTTCCTTCCGTGTGATGAAATGTTCTAAAGAGCAAATTTTATGCTGTATTTTGAAATAAAGTTTATTTCCTGACACAAACTAGTTCAAGTGTATGACTATTCACTGAATTATAAAGCATGTCCCAAGGTACAACATGATGTTGTACCTTAGGACAGTTTATCCTCTCTACTTTAAATGAGTGGCAATTTTTTAATTTCAAGCTGCCAGAATTTTAAAAAATATATTATGGAGGAATATATTGGTGTGTTGAAATGCTGCTTCGAAATTTTTATTTTGACAATAATTATCGAAGAAAAAATTAAAATGTAAAAATTGTCCCAAGGTACAACACTCTCCCCTATCGTATAAAAAGAAAAAAATATACTAAAAACAACGTCTTTTTGTTAGTCAGCATTTATAAAATTTCTCACAATTTTTTATTGCAATTTTATCATATATGTTATTAACTTTCAAAAACTAATAGATTGTTTTAACGCTTTTTAATTATCATTTTGAAATGTATGAATCATCATTAATAAATAATGTCCAATAACTTATTGACATGTATGAATGTAAAATGGATCAATGTTTATTCTTCTTCCCAATGTCACTATGACAAGTTTTGATTAGAAATATGAGTTCATTTTTGAATTATCGTAGTAAAAGAACCAACAAACAACATGAGAATTTGACATTTATTGAGGTAGGCATTCAAATTGTAGAAAATAGATCCCTTGCCTACTGTGAACTGTTTTTACCTGCTAAGCTTCCTGAAATCATAAATAATCAATTTCCAAAAGGTAGTTTAGTTTTTCATATGGGGTATATGATATATAAGCCAATGGTAGTCTGATATATAATGCAAAGGTTACTATTACTCGAACAGTCACTGTGCATTTTGTAAAATTATAAAACTTACACTCTTAAAACAAAAGAGTGAAATTCACTCCAGTTGGATAAGTGCATTTTCGACACGGGAAAGGAGTGAATATTAACTCAGACTGAGTTAAAATCACTCGTTTGGAGTGATCCTGTTGGAGGTTTAACACACAAAGGATCCACTCCTCTGGGAGAAGTGCGTTTTCCAGACTGGAGGCGTGAAATTAACTCAGACTGAGTTAAAATCGCCCGTTCGTTTTAATAGTGTAGGCAATCTGATTAATTGCTGAACTTAGAAGATAGGCTGACAGGAAGGCAAGATACAATCATTTAAAAAAAGAAATCACTGAAAATGTACGCTGATTGTGTGCATCAAATAAGGGTTGCAGATGTCATATTCCTTAAAATGTCGATTTGGTCTTTTTGATTGTATAATACCAATCGAAAAGACCAAAAATTTTATAGGATTAGGGTTTAAGTTCTTAAAACTGGTTCCGTTGTATAATAGTTACGATTTTAACAATTCATTTTTGCACAAATATTTAAAGCACAGTTATAGTAAAAGTAACATGCCGCCATTCTTTTATGGAGAAATCAGCAGTAAGGTAGTAGTGAAATATTGAAAGGTTTAAGATAAATGCTAGGGGTGAACTTATTGTTCTTCACGTTTTATAAAAACATATTGGAATGGTAAAGTATTGTTACCTTAAAATTTAGATGTTAATTTATTTTGTGGATAAGCTACTGTTTATTGACAAAATGTGTAGTGTCTCTCATTGGTGATCAGCGATTTATTAGGAACCTGTCAAACTTATACATAATGCACGATGTGCATCTCGTTTACGTTTTGTTTTCTTGAAAATCTTAGCGTTATTTTCTGAAATAATCTATATAATATTGTGAATCAAATGACATCAAAACCAATATCTTTCCTATGCAATTAGCCTAATGTTATTAATTAGAAGTTAATGTTACTGCACACAAGCTTGCAATACCATAATTAATCAACTGCATACAAACATACACTTCTTCCAACTAAATTCCAATTAAGGCCGAAACTATTATCTGACAAATGTCGACGAACCATTAGGAATAGTCGTCTTTCGTCACATGAATACAGCTCCAGGGAAGATAGATATTATGACAAACCGGTGTTTTCTTTTTTTCAAAAGATGGGTTTTTCTTGAGCTGCCCATGGGCTAAAATGGGAGCGTTTCACTTCCGCGAGTTGTCGCAGATCAACCTTTCGTGGGAAATAAAAATTTCCACGAAACTTCAACTTCCTTTTATTTTTTTAATTGTGTTGGTCGGCTCGATGAAATGGAATCCTCTTCATCTTCCGAAGTGACAACACGTGTCTTGGATTACAAGTTTGGTTGCGTCATGAGAGAATGACGTAAAAGAAAGTGACCTGAAGAATCTTTATCTATTATACTTGTAATTATTTTCTGGAAAATTCTAGAAACGTGATTTAATATTTTATTTATTACAAAATTGCATTTTGCGTGTCACAGTAATTTTAAACAGTTCGTATGTCTCTAAAAAAGAAAATTGAAGTAAAACAAAATATTTCTTTCAAATACATACTATTCATCTACATAAAAATAATTATCTGTAAATATATCTTTTAAAAAATTCTCATTAACTATAATTAACTATAATTTTTGTGTCAAACCATTGAATTATTTCAACTCTGTTTTAAGCTGAAACGGAACGATATTTTCATTTAGACTTAATCAAAGTAACATTTGCAATGTAAAATTTAATTAACTTTTATAAATAAATATTGAACCTCATTTCTTTTTCTTTTCCATGTCATCCGTTAAAAATTCATTGGTTTTGCTTTCCCTTTCATGATTCAATAGAATAGCACGTTGTTCTTGACGAATATAAGTGAAATTCTTGATAGGCTTCCGATTTATAATAATGAATTTTACTCATAATATGACATTCCCTTAACCCTCTAATGCATGAATTTTTATTTTGATCCCAAAAAGCTATATATGTATCTCTAATACTCATTAAGCATGGAAAAATACTGAAAAAAAAATTTAACTGTTTTAGAATTTAAATAATTTCAATTTATTAATTTTTTTCCATATGACAAAATTCAACTACAAAATTCCAATTTTGATAATAATGACTAGAAAACTACTAAATATATTTCAAAATAACCCTTTTTAAATATAATTAGTTTTCAAAACAATTTATTTGTATATTTAGTACTAATATTATTATACTTTGAATACTGCCAAAAACGTAATTTCACAACAGTTAATAACCTCACTCTTTATTTTTGAATACTCTTTTACTACTGTTATCTATGAGGATTATTAGTAACTAAAACTTCAAAATGGAAGGCAATAGATGAAAAAACACTTATTTGTCGAGAGGGAGCTCTATTTTAATAGAATAAAGTGGATTATGTTACTTGTTGCCAAATAGCAACAGTATGCATTAGAGGGTTTACTATGTACATACTACATTTTGTTTTGAATGGTTGGTTAAATCAAAATTTGTTATAGCGCTTCTTCTTCACGATAAAGAATTGTTTAATTATATTTTGTTTTTCTCGACGATCAGCATAATTTATTCGGAAAAACATTTATTTTTATATTCCTTAAGAAGTAGAAAATGTGCATGTATTTCTCTCTTCACAAACTAAGATTTTTCTACTTCTGTGCAACTACCTTGAATCACCTAAATTTTCTAGAGTTTCACGCCAAAGAATGCGCGAAAGTAGTTTTCCAAGTATAAAATTCCTTTCACGCACCTTTCTCGACTCCTCTTCTACGTCGATGGTTCCTGTCGAAGAGTGCGTGAAAGTAATTTTCTAGTATAAAATTCCTTTCACGCACTCTTCTCGTCTCCTCTTCTCCGTCGATGGTTCCTGTCGAAGAGTGTGTAAAAGTAATTTTCCAAGTGTAAAATTCCTTTCACGCACTCTTCTCGTCCCCTCTTCTCCGTTGATGGTTCCTGTCGAAGAGTGTGTGAAAGTAATTTTCTAGTATAAAATTCCTTTCACGCACTCTTTTCGTCTCCTCTTCTCCGTTGATGGTTCCTGTCGATGAGTGCGTGAAAGTAATTGTCTAGTATAAAATTCCTTTCACCCACTCTTCTCGTCTCCTCTTCTCCGTCGATGGTTCCTGTCGAAGAGTGCGTGAAAGTAATTTTCCAAGTGTAAAATTCCTTTCACGCACTCTTCTCGTCTCCTCTTCTCCGTTGATGGTTCCTGTCGAAGAGTGTGTGAAAGTTATTTTCTAGTATAAAATTCCTTTCACTCACTCTTCTCGTCTCCTCTTCCCCGTTGATGGTTCCTGTCGAAGAGTGCGTGAAAGTAATTTTCTAGTATAAAATTCCTTTCACGCACTCTTCTTGTCTCCTCTTCTCCATCGATGGTTCCTGTCGAAGATTGCACTCTTCTCGCCGTAGGGTCCTGGTATGACCTTTCTTGTGCTTCGCGTTGTTCATAGTAAGAAAAAGAAAATTATCATCGACTATTTACTGTCAGTGAGGAATTTTAATTCTTATCTGTGACATATTTTTCAAAATGAACCTAAAATGAAAAATGCGTAAGTAAAAAAAACCGAAAACAAATAGAAATATTATTTTTTTCGAATTCTTTAAGTGCTTACCACAAGTCGTGGGGTCCTAATATGTCCAATTTTGACTATTGCTTCGCCTTGTTCATAGTAAGAAATAAAATTTCTCATTGGCTATTTAGTGCAAGTGATTAAATTTAATTCTTTTCTGTAACATATTCCTCACAATGAACCTAAAATGAAAATTGTTTATTGAGAAATACGAAAACTAATCGAAATATTGATTTTTTACGAATTCTTTAAATGCTCATCACAGGTCTAAGGGTCCTAAACTTGCCCATTTTCGACTATTCCTTAATTTTGTCCACGATAAGAAATAATTTTCTCAGGGACTATTTAGTGCCCAATAATAAATTATATTTTTTATCTATAATATATTCTTCAAAATGAGCCTAAAATGAAAAATGCTTAATTAAAAAAAACGAAAACAAATCGAAATATTGACTATCATAATTAATTAACTTCTCAATCAAAAGTTTAACTTTGATATTATCGAACGTTTCGCGAAATGGTTATCCACTTTTGCATACATTAAAAAAAAAGAAATCTCATGATATTTCAGTTATGGCAAGTAAAACTTTAAGGAATATGTTCAGTTTTCAACAGTGAATAAATAAACTGTACATTATTAATGCACACTCCAACTCGGCTATAATGGAACTCAAGCAATTGTTATATTAAACTATATTTCAATAACAAGCACAAATTTAACTTATGCACACATCTTGGTCAATCATTTTTAATTTCTTACCACTACATAAAAAAAAAAACTAGATTCGAATGTGCTTGAATGGCTTACATATTAAACCCCAAATATCACAACCATTTTGGTTTTCAAGGAGAGTTTACAACTGCAGGGTGGCGCAAATAAAAGTGGCCCATCATAGAGGTCGGTATAAGACAGGAAATACTGCCAAGTCAAAAGCCAATTCAAAAGCAGGCTTACCATGTCAAGCTATTGATCGCTTCAAGATTAAGCTCAAACAGACGCTTGGCGAATTGTTTGCTGGCAACTATGCCATGTTCACCTATTCACTGATCTGATAAACACGCACTTACACAGATATGAACTCGCCAATAATCCATGTGCAGCTCTAGTTTAGTAATAATCAAACCAACTACTTAAAAACAGGCTTTGAGTCAATTTTGAATTTGTTTTAAACAGCCATTGAACAATTGAACAATTTCGGAATTCGCCTTGAAGGCTTGCAAGCTGCTTTAATAATTTTTTAGCCCACCATCTGCTTGCATTCCAGCTCCATGACAAAACCACTTTTATTTGCGCCACCCTGTATCAATGTATAACTGTAGACGGAAGGATATTTCAGGTATGGTATCAACTTACCTTCATTTTTCTTCAGTAGCGAACTCTCGACGCCTGTTTTGTTGCATCCTCTAGTGAGGATATGATAAAGAACAATTCAAATGAGCACTTTTAATGATAGTTTTAAAGATGGAAACCTTTCATTTATGCAATTTAAATTTCCTCTAAAAAGAAATCAAGATTTATTTATATGCTAAGAAAACTACAAGCACAGTTTTAACAAACACACAAAATAATTTTAACTCAAAATTTAATTTGGTTCATTAAAAACAATACTTAAGTTATTAATGTTTTTTGCTCTATTAAGTGTTTAACTGCAATTTTTTTTTTTGAAAGTTTCAAATTCATGAATAATAAAGCGTATATATTAAAAACACACATCAAATAGTTATTTTTCACACAAGGAACGAGACAATTTAATTTCTTAAGTATAACTTTAAAGAATATTTACCCAAATGGTACAACTACAATCAGTAAAAAGTTTATTTATGTAATGTTTAAAGTATGCGTCCACATCTTTCGAAAAATGATTACAAAATGAATCAATTTCAACAATTTGTACAGCTTTATAATAAATCCCATTGTTTAAATCTCATGTTAAAATACATTATTAAATAAGTAATAATGCATTAGCTATACTGATACTTTCATTGTTGCTCTTATTTCAAACTAGCAAAGAATATCCATTCTTCGAACAGCTAGAAAAGGAAAGAGAATTTTAATTGCAATCAATTATAAGTACCATTTATCTTAATGTGGGAAGTACTTCTGTTATTGATTGCAGATTTAAAACAATTTCAAAATTTCTAAAATCCAGTTTTTTCGACCTTTTTTCTCAATATGAAACCATTTCAGATAGCCTTATTCATTTAAAATTTTATGTATAATTTGTCAATATATTTATGGTGTTAGATCCAAATTGGATTTTTTCCTGATCCATATTGTTTCTGTCAGCAATTTTACTTTATTTCAGACGTTTCCAACTTTTAAGTTAAATTAATGGATTGCACATGCCTAAGAGAAAAACAGTTTTTTTTATACTTTTTGTAAATTAATAGTTTATTCATGCAACAAAACATTAAAAAATAAAATTAAAGCTTTATTTTTTTAATGTATCAAAAATATGTCAATCACAGATTCGTAACAATAATACAAAAATATCTTACTAAACAACTTTAGGTTAAATTAAACAAGTTTCATGTGTTAGAAAACATTTTAGTATTTTCTAGACTTGTTTTATAACAACTAGTTAGTACATATTTTATGTATGCTAAGAAACACAAAAAGACTTTTTTTCGAATAGTCAATAAATCAATGAGAAAGCCGTGAATTATAACTTAAAACCTCCATTATTGAGTTATAATAGTAGAACTTGCCGACTTATATTTCCGAATTTCGCAACCTTTAAATCTATTTCTTCATGTTTTAAAATATTGATGGGTAATCATACCACGTTTATGGAAATTTCTAACTACAATATGCTAACTGCCGAAAAATTAATATTGATCAGTTGAACTTTTCTCTGGACTCTGACTTTTATGCACATAAAACGTAGACAAATAAAATCTAATTGTTTACTGTGTTCAGTTACAAAAAATTATCTGTTTAGTACAATTTCACTTATTTTAATTTAAAAATTCAATTAGTAATGATATTTGGCAAATTTACTCAACATTATGAAAAATTAAATAATTGCTTAGGGACTTGAATGTTTATCTAATTAACATGATTAGCGTCATATATCTTTTATCTAACTCAATTTAAGTAAATTTTGTATAGAAATAGTATTTATTTACGAGCTGTTATGTTTTCACACAATATTAACATGGATATAGGAAGAAGAAATCTATGAATTAAATATTAAATATTTCAGGGGCAAAACTTCTGATACTTGTAATAAACCTCCTAAGTCCTTACCTAAGAAAAATTTTGGCGGTCATTAAACTTAAAAAGATGGAAATAGAATTAAACTGGCTAGGAACTTACAATGATAGTTATACATTAAAAATGACGAAGATTACAATAAAAAATGACGACATTTTTTGTTAAACGGTAATATTTTTTATTATGTCCTTAAAAAAGTTTTTCTTAAAAAGATATTTTGTAGATGTAATCAAAAAATTTATTTAAGGGGGGATTATTTATGGGACACTTATAACTTTTTTTTTAATATTGCAGATATCAATATAATTTTTTTTCCATAAATGAATACTAAATATACTTACACTTTTAGATAGTCAAAGGTTTTAAATTATCATGATTTATTTTTTTAAAAAATAAAATGTGTCAAAAAGTGATGTCTCTTATTTTTGTTATAAGTCAAAAACTTATTCATTGGCAAACAACTATTTAGCATTTTTATAAACAGAAAAATGTATTTAACAAACTGTTTTTACCGATTTTTCATTTTTGCCATAGTTTTTTTTTTTTTAAAGATTGAATTTTTTTTAATAATTTCATAGGTTCACTTTTTTATTAAAAATTAATAAATGAAAAAATAAACTATTTACAACTAATACCTAAAGACAAATTAAAGATATATGTTTGAAAAATATGAGTGGAAAATTTTGACACTCTGTGAGCAGTAGATTTTGAGTTATATCAATTTAAAGTCAAAAAACCATCGAAAACACGATCAAGGAGAAAAACAGCTTTGAAGTTTATCACTTTCCTTACTGAAGCGCTCCAAACCGACCGAACAACTAAGGATTCGATAACGTTATTCCTATCTAATATTACGAGGAAGTAAAGATTATAAACGTGGTTGGCCAACACAGATGTCATGACACAAAAAACTACACATCTCACGTTCTACTGCAGATATAAATAAAATTTTTGTTTTAAATTATTCTAAAATATTTGTGTTATTTTTTATGATAATAGTATTTTTTGTGATTTTTTTGAAGATTTTGTGTCCTATACCCCCTTAAAGAATATAGAAGCAGACTTTGCATAAAGAGATTGCAAGATTTACATAAATATAGGGGAAGGTGGGTTCCCTTGGACCTATTTTGACTTTTCAATTTTTAATTTCTTAATTACTTGCAAAAAGTGGATAAAAATATTTTTACTTAATACTTTATGTTGTTATATACAACATATATTTATTTTAACATGTTATTTAAATGATTTGAACTATTAAAAAAATTAATACAGAAAATTGTAATTAGGACCAAGGTACACCACCAGCGGTGTACTTTGGTCCAACCGGTAGTGTACCTTGGACCAATTATTAATAGGTAGAGAAACTCGATTTACAGTCCACAAAACAATATTTATTATCACATAAAATGCAAAAATACATTTTACAACCTACTCTTATTTCTAGCCAAGATTGTAGTAATTGGTTATGTTAGGTCAAATGGCTTAGTAAGGGGTTTTATTGCCTTAGTTTTTTTAGTGCTCTTTTGGCTTTTTCAGCTGCAATGCGATCTTTCTCAGGTGTATCAGTTAAAATGCAGCATAAAATTAAACTGTCATTTCATGCCATAGAAAAACATTTGGCTATCTTTCTGTCATAAATTTGAAAAAACAACTCAAATATTTTCCCCTATGTTTATACAACTAGGCCTAAACGTAAAAAGATGTTCTGCTTAGATATTTATTATAAAAAACATTTTTTTCGATGTGCAGGCAATAATTATTTTCCATATTACATCAATATGGTTAAAATTTTATAGGCCTACCATAAATCTAAATAATTAACTACAGAAAAATTATTTATCACACCATATAAAAATTTCTTACAAATTTCCATTCTACATAATTTTACAAATCAGGGTTGCATATTAATAGCTTAAAATACTTAATTTTTCAAAGGAAAAAATTTATTTGAATTTTAAAAAGGGTTTTCAACATTCTGAAGCACATAAGACCTATAGTAGTGTACCTTGGACCAGTCCAAGGTACACCACTTGTATTAGGTTCGAGGTACACCACTTGGATATTAAAAACAAAAGAGTTAATAACCATGCTAAGGTTAGACTTAACTTAATTTCAAGCACACAGTTTTATAGTTAAAACTTTGCTTTACATTGCATAACCATCATTTCTGAATAAACACTGCATGTTTGAGTATAAAAATACACCAAAGAATCTGACAAAAATTTACTTTTGAACTGTGAATTTAGTTTTTCGAAACTTCTTAAATAAATTGACCTTTTAAACAAACATATAGAACTTCACTAAGACCCCTGGTAGCAAATACTTTAAGTGTATGTGGTGTTGTTTCAATATCTAAGCAAATCGAGCTAAAATCAGCAAAGGTTCGAGGTACACATATGTCCTAGGTACACCACTTACCCCTATTCAATTTTACAAAACCGTAATTGTAAAGCAAATAACTAAAATTCGACTGCCTGTAAAAAAAAACGTTATTAGGAAGATGAAAACAGTTATCTAATGTTCTACAGTTTTCGAATCTTTTTCATTCCGAACTGAATGCGGGCACTAATTTTAAGTCTACAAATATTACTTATTAAACACTTTTTTAATTTGTATATATTTGAGTCGCACTATATACGCTTTTAATCCCCTGTTTTTGAGTACATGAATAGTCTTACAATAGTCCTACACAAATCCTTTACAAAAAGTTTTATTTTTAAAAAAGAATTTTAAGCCTTTTTAAAATGAAGAATTTAAAAGTAAAAAAAAAAAACAGAATGTTGAATTTTTTTAAATATTTTTATTTCTGTCAATAACTTTCCTTCAACAAAATTATCTATCTAAAACTATTTAAAACATATAATCATGTAAAAATATATTTTTATTGGTATTGAAATTTTTATGCAATATTAAATGAAATGCATACTGTAGCGTTTCAAAAACATAACTATAGATATTTAATTTCATACCTTAATGTATATTTGGATTCTTTATATTTTATTATATATCTTATTGAACTATATTAGAGTAATTTTTCCTCTATGCAAATATTTTGTCCGTAATCTTAAATTTCGCCTTAACTGCTTTAATAAACCAATTCTATTGAATACTTTGGAATAGGCATCAAACATTATAAAATCCTAACTATTTTGTTCCCATGCGAAATCAAAATTTATCAACAGCTTTTTTACGTAAACGGCAGGTATGATTTCAACTTACCGTCTTTTTGCTGTTATTGCCTTGATGAGTTTCTGCCTAAGTAGTTTTATACTCTAGTAGCACTGCCAATCCAGAGCAAAAATGAGCGATTGTAGGAATACTTTAAGTCGCAGTTTTAAGAATAGTAATACACCATTTATGTGATAGTAAAATAATCCACTAAAAATAAGTCAAGATTAATGTATCAGCAAATAAACTACAAATAAGGTTTTACACAAAAACGGAACATTTTGAAATTAATGCCTTAAAATTTTTAATGAAAAATGCTTGTTTCTTTAGTTAAACTTGATATATAAAGTAATACCTAAGTGAGAGGTGTATTATTATTTGTTTAATTATGCCTTGCAGAAATCTATGTCAGTTATAATTAAAAAAAAAAAACATACATTAGTCAAATCACACTTTAAATATTTTAAAATTATGTTACAAATAAGCTTACCAAAATGCGTTTATTTCATTAATGTAATGATGCGTTTATTTCATTAATGAATAATAATCATAAAGTAATATTTATTTCAATGCAATTTGTAAATTAATTCAAAGTAAATATAAAAAATTATAACGTTTATCATATGCGTCTCCAGTTTTTGGAAATGTCTTTGTAATGAAGCTATTTAAACAATATATGTTTCTTTAAAAAATAACATTGTTTAAAGTTCTAAATGAAATGCATTATTTAGGTGCAAAATTATTTTTTGCTAAGGCAGTGCTAAATATGGTAATTATTGTATTTATTTTTAATTATTGCGGGAAAAAAGACTGCTATCAGAGTTTAAAGCAGTTGTACAAATAAAACAAGTATTTTTCTGATATAATATAAGCCACATTAAAAAAAACTTTATAATTTTGATTGGTTGATATACACATATTTTAAGGCTTGCGTGCTTGCTCAGAGAGCCGCTTATAAACCTTCATCAAGACAGTTACAACACACTCACACTCAGTACATGCACACATATATGTGTGCATGTGAGTGAGTACGTATATATACGTGACAGACGCTGCCATCTATCACGCGCCACCTCCACAATTTAGACATGTCCCTGAATGGGAGGGAAATAGTCTCCAGGAACCTGTACCCATGGGAAACTACGCAATGACCGCCCACAGGACTTTCGGACCCAACATTTTTAACGAGCACGTACTCCGCATATACTCGGTGAGTTTTCAGCGACCAGGACTCGATCGCGGGACCTTCCGATCCGTAGATCGAGACACTTACCACAGGCTGCCTCACGGCCCATAATTTTGAATTACTATGTACTATACAGGTAACAAGAAAAGTGATAATTGAAAGTCCGACTGCCACAATACTTTATGATATTTAAAATCCGACAATTAGTTAACACATTTAATTATGCAAATTAATTAATTTGGATATATTGTTCTTGTAAACTTAGAAAAATCTATTAAAATTGTATTTTAGGTATTAAATAATACTGAAATAGCTTATTTAATCAATGCACCTAACTCCAATCCTAATGCTAATCTCTTGTTATAAAATTATATAATGTAATTTTTAAGGGGGGATTATAGTTAGCAAAAACCAAAAAATCGAATTTTTGAAACCAGTATTTTCCCATAGATGGAAGTCCAATCTATCGAATAAGACCAATTTTGTATCGATCGGCTAATTATTTCTTATAAAAACTAAAATTATAAAAATAAACAAATGTGCCACGCCTCCTTTGAATTACTAATTGTATGCTTGTATCATTTATGTATTACATTATAAAACATGATTTTTTTGTGTTGATATTTGAAAACTATTCACTGGCTCAATGTAAAAAAAAAATCCTGACGATTTACATGAAATTCGGTTAATAAGAAATGTTTCGGTGGTCATTTCGAGTTCGTGTTAACGGGATCGACTGTATTTGTTTTTCGCGTTTTTCTCAAAACTATAATTTTCAACACTTAGGTACACTTTTCTCCAAATCTATTGAATATTTTTCAATAATTTTTTTGTGTGTTATAAAACCATTTTAGATCTATTTAAGTCACCTAATTTAGTCTTACAAATTAAAAAAATTATTTTATTATTTTACACTTTTCTTCGTTGAAAATCAGAATTTTCATGAATTCAGAATATAATGTTTTTAAAATAAAATTTAAAAATTATTTTAGGCAAAAAAATAGGTGACTTAATTAGATCTAAAATGGTTTTATAACACACAAAAGAAATTATTAAGAAATACTTAATAGATTTGGAGAAAAGTGTACCTAAAAAATACTTGTATTTTTGAAAATTCGTAATTGTATGTTTCAAAATATGTCTTTTTTCAAAAATAATAATTTTTAAAAATAAGATTCTTAGGTGTAAATATAATAATAAAAGTACAATTTATAATTTGGTAGAATTTTTTTTATTGTACCATAATTTTTAAATGATTTAGAGCCTTTCGAAATCAATACTAAGAATTGGTCATTTTTGCTGTCGCTAACTATGATCCCTCCTTAAGACATTGTTATAACTCTGACTACTTCTATTCCGGAACAGAATTTTACCGTGACTGAAAAAGTGCTTCTCAATAAAATGTGTCTCATTTTTTATATAACAGTAGTAATTTCTTTAAATATTAATCTTTTGAAAGCTCGTTGAAACCACATATATTTTAAATAGTCAATCTAGTATTTTATAGGGGCCCAAAGAACAAATTTAAAGATTAAAATTATAAAATACGAACCTTTTGTGAAATAATAAGTTCAAAAAATCTAAATCTAAGAATTTAAGTCAGAGTATTTTAGAATAGTTATTTTGGAATTTTATTTGCTCTCTTCAAGTAAACAACTGTTTCCTTTCATGACACATGTTTGAGCCCTACATTTCGTAATTTTTTTTCTCCGATTTGATAAAATATCGCCACTCTTGTTTCGTCAAATGCAATCACGAACCGAAATCATTTTTTAAAATTGACGAATTTCGCTGATACTAATTATTTACATCAGAATTTATGTGCCCCTGATTTTAACTTATAAATAAATATAACGTTAATTTTAGAATAAAAACGAAGTTTTTTGAACAAACGTAATCTTAATTATGTGAGACTGCTTTGAATGATCGTTGAAAAATTTCTTACCCCTGCTAAAAACGTAAACTTTTCCCCACAGTAAAAATCAGCTTAATTCCAAAAAATACGATCACTTTCAAATTTTATAATTTTACAGAAACAAGTATGATACGTAACCCTTTGTCAGAAGCCTGAATCGGGAATGAAGAAAACAGTATAAATTTGGTGTTTTTAATTGTTATCACTTATTGTTGCAAGAAAGTGTGCAACAAAGATTTTGCACTTATTGTTGAAACCTAATTGTAACAATGAAATTTTCGCTTGTTTTTCACATTGATAAGTTACTTTCGATTAATTTTTATAAACCAGGACCACCATTATTAACATTAGTTTTGCTATATAATACTGAGAAGGACATCTATCGATAAATAGCTGTATTAACGTAAATAAATGCGTTTTTAACAATTTTGTCACTGAAATTTTAATTTTAAAGATAAACACTTTTTCAGAGATTAATATTGCTCTATTGTAATTTAATATTGAAAGTTACTTAAACGTCCCATTTTGTAGCATTTGATCAATTAGCAAAGTAATTAACAACTGTCCTAATTAAAGTTCACTAAGTTAAAGAACGTCATTTATCATATGCTTTTTTAGTTAAAAATATTACAGTAGCCTTATCAGTACATTTTGTGGTCGACTGCTCACTTTCTAGACGAAACCTTCCCATTTAACACTTTCGCTAAGTAGCACTTTGCTGCCACGTAACTTGTTATAGGAATAGGTTTATCGAACCCTTACTAGTACGGCCGTATTTGACGTTTTAGAAGTTAAAAGGTTTAAAAACCTTCCCCCTCAAAGAAGAAACATTTCAATACTTAAAAAACAACCAACAAATTGAAAATATATTTAACGCATTGACAAAAAATTAACTTGGTATCAATACTCATGACTCTTTTTTTAGATAAACTTTTTGCTTTGAAGTTTGTGTGAAATGCATTTAATATTACCTTAAAAGTATTATCTGTCCATAGATTTTTAAGAACTGGGTGGTCAAGGGAGTTTGTGATGTTTTCCTTTCCGAGTGCCACTTAATTAGCATATAGAGACATAATTTATGTGCTAAATGTGTAAGTATTACACGTATTTTAAGTCATCAACAGCTAGTTATGTATTTCTAAGCAGTTGTTAAGAAATGTAAAAAATAGGAAAGTCATACAGTATCAAATAAGGAAGCATATAGTATCCTTTTTCAAAGGTTTTTTTAAGCATTTATTTAGTTAAAATTCTTGAAAATAATTCCTATAGAGTATTTTAAAGATTTCTCCTAATAATAAGACACCAGAATCGAACGGAAAAGTTACCGTTTGGATGCGCTGTTTACCATTCATAATTATTAAAATAAATACAAATCTCAATGCTTCAGCCTATTATTTTCCGTCTGTTTTTTTTCTTTTTATCAAACTTAAGTTTTAAAAATCCTTTAATCCTGCAATGTCTCTATAGAATTGACAATGGATCGACTTAGAAGAACTGGAAGTTTAACAAATGTTTTGAACGTTTACATCACTTTTTTATAAAAGAAATTCCCTTGGCATTTCATTAGACTTCATCATTCGACAAGTTTTGCTTTCTAATTTAAAAAAACTTAATGGAGTACGGTATCTCATCGTATTTAAATCATCGTATTAAAAAATTAATAATGCATTAATCAATGATTAATTCATTTACATTCCTAAATAAGTCTAAACTCTGTTTTTTTTAGTAAAATATCGTTTCAAAAATACTACAAATTTTCTCACATAACTTGAGTAGTTAGCTTTAGTCGTTTTTATCATTTAGGTTTGCCGAAATGATCACTCTATTCTTACTATACGTCTTTTAATGCACTAACAATATTTTGTAAAGGTTTGGTGTACATTACACAATGAACATAACGTTAACAGCCTGCTTTATCGAGTAACGTCACCCTACAAAATAAGAGCAAACTTGTAAGCTTTTTCCTATTTTTTCGCCGCCCCGGTGGCTCAAGGACGCTAGCCTTTGAAGCTGCTGGGCTCGGGTTCGAATCCCGGTCAGGCATGGATGTTTGTGACCGTCAATAAATGTTGCTATTTGTCTATGTGTTATTCCTTTCTTTGTGAGTGTTAATATTCTTTCTGTGTCTGTTCCACTTGACGAAAGCGTATAAGCGGTTCTCTGAACAAGCACACAAGCTGGAATATATGTGTACCATATCATACCTATTTTTTCACCATTACTGCATAAATTTAGTTTAAAGCTACCCTATAGTGAAGAAAACTCTACAGAAATAATTATTAATGTTGGACACAGATTAGTAACTAAAAATCACACATTTTTTCACTTTTATTTACATGAACGAACAATTATATGTACAAGCTCTTTTTTTTCTTTCTCAAAACACAAAAACATAACAAGTACGACCGAGCGGACATTAACGATCAAATTCAGCCCCAAGTGGTGGTAACGGGCCTGGGGAACTGCCCCTGGAACTTGACTCGGCCCTCGCAGCACATCCTCGTCTTTTCGCAGCAGTCCTTCTTGTCCGCGTCATTGCCAGGGCAGGTGAGACAGCGCATGCGGTCAAGCACGCTCCCTTGCGTCTGCGCACGGGCCACGGACAGCAGGACGCCCAGCATCAACAGGCAATAGAAGAAGAGACGCATGGTTTGGGGTCTCAAGTGGAAAGAGCTGGAAATAATGAAAGAATGAATGCATAATTTAGAAAAAATGAATTTAGTCACTCAATATCAACTTCACATAGTCAAGAACAATATTAGTTCTTTTTAACGACAGAAGCAATTTAGTTTTCAATTTAGTGAACTATTAAGAGCTCGGGTTCGAATCCCGGTAAATGCATGGATGTTTGTGCTTGTCAATAAATGTTGTTATTTGTCTATGTGTTTGTTAGTGTGTTTCTTGTGACTGTCACTTCTGGCGAGCTTGGTAATGGGCTATAAAGCCTACACTCTCCCTTCTAGAGGGCGCAATCACTGTCATTTGAAGAGCTTAGTGGAAGAACGTGCTAAGTGACAAAAAGGTGGAAGCGAGGAAATGAGCATTTAGGTTTTTAGTTTGCATTCAGATCCTTTGAAAACGGTATTAGTAAACCGTAAAAAATATATTAACTTGACTCGGCCTAATCTTAAATTATATGATAAAGGGGTAAGCTGTTATCGTTAAAGAAGTTAGTAATATGTTCATTGACAACAAAATCTCAATTTTTTCAAAAATGTCACTTAGCACGTTCTTCCACTAAGCTCTTCATTTGTCATAGTGAACTATTAGCCAAATGGATATCCGTCGTGTGTTCACCAGTTTAATGACCTTAAGGGGGAACGAGCGCGCTGGATTGGGGGTCTCTAAAACAAAGTGCCTCTGCGTTAATCAATGTATAAAAAATATTTTCTCTGCCACATTTCTCTGACTGCATTGAATATTTTTACAAACTAATTTTTCTGTGATAAATGTTGCTGACTTACAGTTGCCAACAATCCCACTTTTTGATATTGGTTCGAAATTTTTAAAAAATTTTGAATAAATAATTTCACAAAAACTATTCGAAGTAGTTTAAAAAAGTGGGATTATTAGGGACCGGTAAGTTATCTACATTTATTATTTAAAAAAAACACATTTGTAAAAATATTCAATACAGCCAGGGAAATGTGGCAGAGAAAATAGTTTTTTTCTTTTTGGGTTAACATTGAGGCACTTGAGTTTGGAGACCCCCGGTCCAGCGCGCCCATTTCTCCTTAATTGACTTTTTTATTCATATTTGTCACGAATCGACTAAAATAGAGCCTATTAAGTAGCTGTTAATAACAAATGAAAAAGTGTTATACACACACGATAACGACAAAATTTTGTAGTTATATTGATGAATTTTGACCGTTTATTTTTTTACCAAATAGCCGTTTTGGGAAAAGCTATCCATTCATACAAAAGCAGAAAACCCCACATAGTTTAATGTGAAAATATTAAAGTTGTTATAGGAAAATTATTTTCTTAGATGACCAATTATTTTCTTAGCTGATAAAAAGTGCATAAACTTGCTCTAATAATTCTTTTTGTTTTTATATTCTATGTTTATGAAGTCCATAAATACACAGTAAAATCAATTGTGTGATGCACAAATGAGGTGATTGATTGAACAATATGATTCGTAAAGGTAGCTTTAATTTCCCATAGATTCATCAAAATCATAATTCTAAATTAACGAACGTAACGCGTTAAACGAACCAATTTTAATTTACAGTTTTGTACTCCGCAATAAAGTGTTTACAGTTTTCCTAACAAAGCTTTTTTTTCATAATTTCACTGAGCAAAATCTGCACGATAAAATTTTAATAGCCACACGAAGGTTTATTATATATATAAATATATGTGGTGCAAACATTTTGCATATTAATAATGCAGTAATAATTATCTTTGAAATGCAAGTACGCATCAATGTAAAAATTTGAAAAAGGTACTTCTTATCCAGTTATTTTGAATATTATATTGAAAAAAATTTATTAAAGATATAATATGATTGTTAAATATTTATATCTTTTGAATAACCTTCGTTTGTCATATAAACGTTTTTTGAAATAATTATTCCACATGTAAGTACATAGGTAATAGATTAAAAATTAATTTCGTAACATTAAATGAAATTGCACTATGTATTGAAAATATAATTGTATGATCTTCTCTCATATGAATCAATATGAGTTTTACTTTTAAAAAAACAACATTTAAACTCTCATTAATCAATTTAGCATTCTGGAATATTTTTGTGACTTCTGTTTCTCTTAAATTTCCATTTTTTTGTAAAATAATATCTTTAAAAAATATAATAACCTATTTATAAGATTTTCTGCCAACTCTGAACTATCAATAATTGGTTGATTTTAGGGACATACAAAAGTTATACCTTATTTCGTTGAAACAACGGTGCAATTCAAACATCATCTTTATTCATCTTATCATCTTTCAAAAACATCGTTATAGCATAAATTAACAGGGTTTTTTTAAAACCCAAAACAATTTTTATAAGAGTCATGATGAAATACATTACATAAGTTTATTATAATTTTCATTGTTTATTTTTTTAATATTTTAATGAAAATACTCCTTTCAATAAAGTAAAGGTTGATTAAAATTAGTATTACTTTCATTTCCAAAAAATGTTCATTAACTATTAAGTTTGATGCATTATTACATGCTTCAAAAATTGAACTTGCATAAATATATTTACTGAGGTATAAAAATAATAATACATAAGTTTATATACTCATTGTTTGCTGTGTGTAAATGTTAATTTTAACAAAAAACAGTATTGTGGTATATTATAATTTACACAAGAGTTTTGCACAATGGCGTTTAGAAAGGTGAATATTTTTTCCATCAAAGAAATTACTGTTTTTTTATATCATTACAGGATTTTTAAAGTAAAAATTATGTTGATGTTTTTCATTTAATAATGAGATCTGAAGATTCAAAAGATAAAAGTAATTTTCCATAGTGGTTCAAACAGTGAAGTTTGGAAATTTGAATAATTTTCCCTTAGAAGAACTTAGTATGTTTTATTTTTATAACATTACATGATTTTAAAGTAAAAATTATGTTTTTTATTAAATTTGATAATGATGTTTGAAGATTCAATATATAAAAGTAATTTCTATAAAGTTTTAAAAATGTGATATTGGTTTTAATATTTTCATGTCGAAACTAGTTGGTCTCATATTTCAGACTTTCGTGATTAAACTTTTAAAAATACTTATAAACTCTGCGTGCAAAAATTCTTTTTTAATTGCAACATGTTTTATTAAATTTTTATCTGAATGAAAATTTAATTCATATTTATCAAGAAGTTATTAAATTCAGCTTAAACTACCAAAAATGGCACCACTCGGGTCTTTTGGTTTAAGTATAAATTAATGACTGCTACTTATCCCCTTTTCTTTTTAGAATTATCTTTAAGCAAATAATATATTAAAGTAATAAACAAATATTAAAATATTTTCATTAAAATGATTATACAAAACAATGTTAGCAAAGTGAAACTGATATTTCATATTCGGCATAAATGATAATTGATAATTTTAGCACCTAATCCTAGATCTAGCTATAAACATAAAAATTTGGCTTTTCTGTTTGAAAATATGTTTTTTGCTAAAGTCGTGTGACCAAGAGAACCATAAGAAAATAAATTGGTTTCTATTCATATAAAATCTGTTTTATGATGATGTTTTTTTTAAACTACTTTTTGACAGATAAAAAAAATTGCAAGGGTCAACTTGCATTAAGTTTTTTATTTAATGTCACTATATTTACTAAAATTAAAATGACAGTTAAACTATATGGGTTTTAATATTAAGATTTTTAGTACTTTTACGGCCTATGTGAATACCGTACTGTGTTACTTTTATGTAACATAGTACTGACATATTGCAGAGAATCATGTATTTTCAAAAATTTAATTTGATAAAGCATTTAAAATGTTAATGTTAAGCTGAATCTTTGGCTTCTTTTTATACCTATAAAATTATAAATGATTATTATCTCTTATTGTTAGGAACATTTTTTTAAAATCAAACGTATTCTTATTAATTGAAATTGTAATGTTATTTCATTACTTGTTTTAATTTTAAAGTTAAGAGAAATTAAGTGTTATTTTTTATTATAAAAATTAATTGATTTTAATGGAATTAAATTTACGAATATTTAATTCACTTAGAATAAACTTTGCTCTTATACTAATTAAGTTATTTTGCATTTGTTTGAATTTAGCATATCGTCTCAATGTAAACTTTCAAACTCTCATTTATTGTTCTACAATACAAATTCGTTATAAATAAAATAACTTTACACTTTCCATTATAACGGATCTAGATCAAATACTTCATAATCCTAACAAAAAAAAAAACTCACATGCAAAGCCAATAGCTAAAATATTAATTTTATTTCACATGTCCGGAGAATTTTCCACGAAACACCAGTTCAACACCCTTAAAAACACTCTCACTCAAGCTTCCAAACAGGATGACTCTCACTTCCTGTATTTTCACAAAAAGGAAAAATTAAAATATCTCGCAAAACCCGAAAGGAATATTTGTTGTTATGAAAAAAAAAGAATGAATATTTAAATGAAAATCCTAAAAATAAAATATAAAAAATCCCTACCTCTGTTAGTTGTGACCTGGTGGCGGCAATCGTTTATAACGGTTTTAAAAGCGGGAAATGGCGGCTGCTTTATATACCACTTTTCCTACTGACCTAGTGAGGGTCGAACCGCCGAGTTAAGAAAAAGATGGAGACGCTTGGCGAGAATAAAAGTGAAGCCATCAGAATATCGCCAAGTGATTATACTAAGAAAGCCCAAACAAACTGCTTCTTCAATGAAAAAAGCAGGGGGGTGGACCAGATATATTACAGCAATTTCAAGGCTTAATAGGTTCCATCTTAAAGGAATGACTTTTAGCTTGTGCTGCAAAATTTTTCCAACCTGCAACAAGTGTCATCTGCATCCAGCCTCTCCGGAGCATATCCTAGAAGGCCTGGGTCTAGGTTTAGAAGACCTTAAATTATCTTGTTATTGACTTAGCTAGAATACATGGACTCATGGGCCAGATCTAGCTGTGCTAGGTCATGAAGGTTTAGTAACAACAATAGCAGCAACAATGTAAAACGCATCATTTTATTCCTTTAAAAGCGTTGATTGAAAAGAAATACCATTAATTGGCTGAGATATGAATTTACACAAGATGGTAGTAAATCCCTTCACGGGCAAGAAAATGAGCTGCAATATTTATAGTCTTATTCACAGAGATATTCACAATGATCCCTATGGTTTTATTAGAAAGTCAAAAAGTCGCCAAGTCCATGCACAAGAGTCTATGCAAACTCCACTTTAGAATCATGCCAAATCAAAATTAGGCTTGCTACAAAGGGATTGCTGACTTCACTTGGAAAACCTGTTTTGGCATTGGGTTTCAGCCCACCTGTATCTTCATCTTCTTCTTAGCTCCATGGGTCGAACCAAGTAGCCTGATGAAGGCGAGTCGTTCGGTACCCTGCTTTCCCTGTTCGATCTATCTCTCCTCTTTCACAATACCCATTTATATTTTCATTCTTTGTTTCATGCCTTGATGTCGAATCCGTTTATCAAAGATGGCAGTCGTTGATATAACGACGTTTAATTTTTTTTATGATATAGCGAACGAAATGGTGACATGAAAGCCCTCCAGTGACGTTTTTTAATGGTCTGTCGACATAATAGTCTTCCTAAGGATATGGAGAATAAGGTTCCTTTAGTCTCGATAGCTCGATAGATATTGCTCAATATTATCTTAATGTATCTTTGTTATGCAGTGCGTGAGCTATCTTTAACATTTGGTTTTTCTAATTGGGAAAATTAATGAGTCACAGTCATATAAATAGAAACCAAACCACACGCTCCTGTTGATGTTACTGACTCCCATTGTCTTTGAAAAGCACATCCAATCAATTTGATAAAATCTTTATAATGTTGAATTCGAGAGATTCAAATTTACAGTAAAAAGTAAAATATGTGATTTTTCTAGGTGATGAACTAGGCAACTGACACAGTACTATCATCGAAGAATATTAAATGTATCATTTTTTATTGAATAAAACTTTATTGAATAAATTAATGCTATAAAAACTTGCATAGAAGATGTTCATTGATAATTTCTTTATTCTACGTATTTTACAATTTCGTGTTGGGTTTCTTATGAATTTCACTTACGGTGAATAATTTCCACAATGTAGCTTTCCTGTCGAAAAATGTATATAGCAGAAAAAACGTGTTATAGAAACTCTAGCTTACTTAGGAAATGGTGTAGTGCGAGCCAATGCAATTAATAGAACCACTTGCACTAGTGCTTTATATCATTAAATAGCTTAGGATAAAAACTGCAGTATATTTTCAAAAACTTGTGTTTAATAGTAATTAACATGCATGTAACGTCATATCACCAGTTAAATTGAGAATAACGTTTTGAATGAATTACTCATGAGTATAGATTAAGTAGAAATCGAATTAATTTGAAATATACATTGTTGAAATTCTTTCATTAAAATGCTGCATTTAAAACTTTTTTAATGCAGTATTTTAATACATTTATATCACTACTGAGTAAGCTTTTAATTACGACATAATTTAAAACGTAGGATATCATAATTTATTGGTTGAAAAAGTTTATATTTATGTTTAGTTTGTAATGTTAAAAATTATTATTGCAATTTAAACCTAGGCTGATACAAGTTAAATTCAACTATGGAATTGTAGGCAGCAATGCTATCCCTCGTTTTACAGAGATATGCATACATCATTCGTTTTAAAGACCTACAGTTTTAGCTATAGTGTGGCGGAAGCTTAAGTTTTTTTGTGGTGAAAACTCCTTTGCTTGTTTAAAAAAAACAAGTTTGTTAAAAAGCTTATTTTCTTTTGTGGTAAATACCTACTAGGTTTTTTTTTGTAAATGCTTATTTCTTTTCTGTAGAGTATGGTTACACGTTGCACCATATGTTTAAGAGTTATATTCTGCGCTTTTAACTCTCTAACTAATGATAAAAATATAGCTTAGACCTCAGTTTCCCAAACTACTTCTGTATCCAGATTTTACGAGAAAGAAACGTATACCAATGTTCTAGAACTTTCAAAAGTACTATGACGAAGCAAGATTAATCTAATATCTAAATGATAAACACCATCTCAACGGTAAATCAAAACTAGATATTGCTTTACTGCATTGCAATGGACAAGTTTCTGGAAATGACTTGACACCAAAGCGCTCCGATTTCTGCCATGAACTACCAAATGTCAGAAGATCGAAAGATTGCACTTTCACCAACCCAATTCTGTCACGCGATCTGAAACGAGACAAATCGCTGTTGAGAATTTCGAATTACAAACTTCCCAAGCATTCCTTAGAAGATAATAGTTTTCCTATTACATTCCTTATGTGTAAAATTTGCTCTTAGGCCATAGGGGCTTTTACTACCAAGATAATATAAAACTTCATGAAATGAAATTGTTTTCCGATATATTTCTATTAATTAAAAACTTTGCCAATAAATGCTTGCGTTTAAATTTACATGGTTATAAAATGCAAACAATATCATAGCAACGATGTAATTTTAATTTTTTTTATTCCACTTGAAAAATACTCTTTTTTAATGTTTTTGCCGGAAAACTAACTGCAAGTGATTAATTTGTCATGTTTCTATTAAATGAGCATGTTTCAAGTCTTGAATGGCAACAGACAGATATTCCTCCTCGAGCCTACATTTGTAAATCAGTGTCACGTGGGAACAGAACACCACTCAGACCAGCGATCGAAGGAATAGTAGAAATGAAATCTGGAAGGATTGGTTTGGTTTGGTTTGAATTATCGTCGCACTAGAAATCTGGAAGGAAATACCTCACCTGAAACAAGCCAATTGCTTGTCAATGCAATTCTATTTTTATAAGATGTAACTAAATGTTCGTGTCTTTAATTTTGCAGCAAAATTTTAAAAATTTAGACACTGTCATTGCCTGTCTGCGCAATTCTTTGGAAAAAAATTCTTCTCTTGTAAATGCTTGATTGTTCACATTTACAGGAAAGTTTAAGTTTCAGACGATTTCATTACTTGTCTATGTGTATAATCCGCTTGTAAATGTAGAAGAGAGGGTAAAATGTAAACGATATCATTCCTTGTCTATGTCTACACTCCTAAAACAAAAGAGTAAAATCCACTCCTATAAGAGAAGTGCATTTTCGACACTGGAAAGGAGTTAAAATTAACTCAGACTTAGTTAAAATTAACTCAGACGGAGTTAAAATTAACTCAGACGGAGTTAAAATTACTCGTTTGGAGTGATCCTGTCGGTGGTTTAACATAACAAAGGAGTGAAATCCACTCCGATAGGGGAAGTACATTTTCGACACTGAAATGAGTGGAAATTAATATAAACTGAGTTAAAATCGCTCGTTTGTTTTAAGAGTGTATGTCATTCTATTTTGTTAACCTTCATTTAATTTTTTTTTCTACATTAGACATAAAAAAAAAAACTTTTTCGGGTGCCTGCAAAGAATGTTTGGCACAAAAAATCGCAAAAAACGAAAATCATTATTTTTGGATTGAATCCACTCTAGCATTGAGGTGCAGAAACTTTTGAATAGTTATACTGTTTTTAAAAAAAATGTAACAAATATTAATACTAGTGAGTAAAACAAAGCTATGAAAGTCTAAACAATATTATTTTCTAATAACTGAAAAGTATATTTTCTAAATAAAAAAAGGATGTAACAAATTTTCACTTAATTAATACTCCCGATATTTGTGGTATCCCCCATTGCATAACAAATGTTTTTAAGAATTTCAATTTATTAGGTCAGCAAGTTATTAGATTTAGTCTTAATTTTTTTTTTATCTAAAAGTTTTAATTTTTGATTATTTTCGGTAATCAATGCAATCATCATATTTCTATCAGTTAATAATTTTGTTCGTTTATTTTTCTAAAAAATAAATTTGTTGCAACAACATTTGCTATATTGCATAGTAAATTTAGAACGAGAATGAAAATTAACAAGAATAATGGAGTGGCAGGCATTTATCATTAGTCTTTCCTTTTCCGACCTCGTAATACTTGTGATTTTCGTGGAGAAACCCAATCGTTAGGTCAAAGTGGGCATCTCCGTTTATGTGGGTTGAAAGTCAAATAGTAAATGTTGAAACATCAACACACAAGTGGGTCCAAATTTGAATAATGAACTGTTAATCTAAGCACAATGAAAAGAAAATGCACTCTGTACTTCTGAACTATGATTGCCCAATTTCTAAATAAAATTACGAGAAATTTCGCATAGTTAATGTTCTAAGGATGTAGATTACATTTTTAAAAAAATTAAATATCAAGGTTTTAACATAATGAGATTGATAAAATTTGCAGTTGAACGAGTCAATAGCTTTATAGAAATCCTCGCAATTTATTGTTTGTGATAATCATTTCTTTTCTCCAACTGATGCATAACTCCACCAATAATATTAAAGACAAAATATTTCCAAACAAGAAATCTGCATTTCATACTTGGCAATCTTTATCATTTTGCAATATAGATTGTTTTTTTAATACTACTTTAATGGAATGAATTTTTAGCACCTTAGCAAAATTGCTTACATGAGAAATAAAGTGATAGATCTGACACTACAGAGGAAGCGGACATATTTTCTCACAATATATTTTATTTTTAATCAGTCAACCACAGTTGATGCTTATGACTTAAATTGGATATTTCTTGAAAGGAAAAATATAGGACTTTAACTTAATTCTCTCAAGTTGCTTATTAATTTCGAATTCCTTACGCACTTAGATCAAATAATCTGCTATACTCTTTAAACTTTTTACCAAAAAAAATTTTTTTTACCAAAAACTTCGTCTATTATTTTTGAATTTTTGATTCGCTTAAAACTTTACCTGCTGGAACTGGACCTCTCCGTATTTCAATACGACGATCTTATGACTAAGTAAAAGGATATTAGTCAAGACGGAAGTATACATACAGGTGCCCGATTTATACCTGAACGCGACACGGCCTTGATTCATTGGTTAGGTGACAAACCACAACCAAAAACTGCTTCGCAATTAAAAGTTTCCTCGACGGGTAAATGAAAGTGGTTTGATAGAGACAAAAGATCGCCTCTAACACCAATTAACACATTTTTGAAGGATTGTCCATTTCCTCGAGGAGGGAATGGCTCGAAGCAGCAAGTTCTGCAATTATTGAGGAGGAAGTGGAGGTTCGTTGTTATTCCACGGGCGAACTTTATTTTACAACGTGACATTTACGTGCACCAAGATTACCGGAAGTTTCTTCCGCAAATGCTGCAGGCTTCACGTGTATTTTTTTCTGGGACCACCCTTGTAGATTTGAGTATTGTTGCAAGAGGTCGAGTTACAAGACTTAAGGAATGAAAAGTGTTCTGAGTTGACGTATTCAATTTATTTCTTATTTATGACCATTATAAAAAGCAAAAAGTTGCTAAATTAATTTTGTAGAAGTCTGTAAACTAAAACTAGTTTTCCTAGCGATGAGTTACAGCATTTACCAAGTTAACCATCGTTAGAATGTGCAAAAAACACATCCGCCCAAGGCCTTGTGAATTAGGAGAGGCTTCGCGTTGAACTAAAACTACATATTAAAATGGGGAAAAAATAAAAAGCAATTGATAAAAATTAATCTGGCAAAGTTTAGATTGTTTTTAGAGTCATTCGTGGTCGGAAAAGCAGAAAACTTCACATCTCCATAGGAGAGCCTAGGCTGGGTTGGGTTCAGTTGAATTATCTAAGAATTTTTTAAAAAAAATTTTAAAAATAGAAAGCTGCTAAAAAAATGCCAAGCTTCATTCAAATTGTTTTTCCTAGGCCGTTCCTACATAATTGGTCAACATTGATGCTCTACCTCTTAAAAACTATTTGTCAAGAGCTAATTTGTATGAAAATGCACGAAAAGAGACCTACACTCCGTGCCACCCTAACTTGAGTAAAAACAAATTGTTTGTTGTAAAAAGGCAGGGGGAGTGCGATTGGTCCGTTAGTTTGAAAATCTTGTAAGGTAATATTTACATGCAAGAGTATCTTAATACAATTTAACCAAATACACTTTTCATTCTGATAAAATTTCCAACTATTCTCAAATATATTCTAATATCTTAGATGTTAAACGAAATGAATATTTTATAAATGTTTTCTGGATGGATTCACAAATAATTTATGGAACTCTTTACATCCGCGGAAGGAACTTCTCCATAGCATATTTCTATTTACCCAACTTAGGTTGGCAAAAAGTGTAGTCCCCGACGTAGTTATGAAAACATTCATTTAAAAAGTCATAAGCCATCAGGACTTAATGAAGGCAAGGCGGATTCTGTGCATGTTTACATACCCTGTTTTCCTAACATAAATATAAACATTAATTATTTCTTCAAAGGTACAAAGGTTTCAATTGGTTGCACCAGATTGTTATAGTTTGCATGTATGTAATTATGTGTTTCTCAAAAAATAATTAAGTAAAGGCGTTACGAGTTTTTAAATCTGCAAATTGCACAACTATGGAAATGCAGATGAAATTATTGGGATGGTGAATTACAATGTATTGCAATAACTGACCTGCGTTCAATTATGCATAAACCGTTGTTTTCTTTTAAGAGGGATAAAGACTAGCATAATAATCAGTTTAAAAGATTTGTCTAAACAAATTTTCAATTTTTATTCAAACTGAAAAATCTCATAATGTACATACGTTAAATATATATGGAACAATTTAATTAAAGGGGAGATGAAGGGCACCTATTGAGTTCATCCATAATTTTAAATTTATTTAGTTCTAACCGTTGTTACTTATATCAATAAATGCTAAGTAAAAAAATATTGCTTCATTTAAATTACTTTTAAGTATTGAAGGTATTAAGGAATTTCAAAGCTTTTTACAGGCATGACAAATGCTTTAATCGTCAGATGATAATATAGAGAAATAAGCAGTATCGTTATTACGTTTGGTAAAAAATCCTTTTTGTAATTTGACCCGTCTTTTAGTTACAGCACATCGGAAGTTGGAAAAAAAACAACCCTCGTACAATTTTACTTTCTGCTAAATATCGCAGCAAGCAAAACTTAAATTTATCAATTGTCTCATCAATTACTTTAGTTCTCTATGACATATTGATAAAAAAAAACGTACTTATAGCAACTTACAGGCTGTGGTGCTCTCTAAGGGCTACGTTATTTGCAAATTTTCTTTGTAAGCAATCAGTTCACATCCACGAAATATTTTTAATAATAACTCTAAATTATTTCATAAATGCTTAGTGATTGCATAGAGCCGCCTCGGTGGCTGAATGGTTAGTGTACTGGCCTTTGGAGCTGCTGAGGTCGGGTTCGAATCCCGGTCAGGCATGGATATTTGTACTTGTCAATAAATGTTGTTATTTGTCTATGTGTTTGTGTCGTCCTTCCTTTGTGTGTCTCCTGTGACTGTCCCTTCTGGCGAGCGGGGTAATGGGCTACATAGCCTACGCCCTTCCCTTCTAGAGGGCGCATTTGCATTCCATTCCATTCCATTGCATAGAGTGGAAACTTGGGTTATGATAGGTGAAAAACACTCAAAAGCTGTAATATGCCAAGAAATTTTATTTCAATAGATTTTATCTCTTCTAACGAGAAGAGGCTGGGGAGCCCAGTCGGTTAGGCACTCGCCTAGCATGCGAAAGGCCCCAGGTTCTGGTCCGGGCATCGCCAAAATAACTGCCGACCTATAAATGGCCCGTGCAGCCAAAAATGTCGAATAATACCCCGTGTAAAGGAGTGCACGATAAATATCCTTCTGCGTACGATGTCGCCCTTAACGGTTGCGTTGGGTGCCTATTCAGGTGTGGCTCGTCACTTGACTGTGGTTCTAAAATACGACGCCCGTCGCCAATAGCCCTCGTGTAGCTCTAGTGCGACGATAATTTAAACCTAACCAAACCTCTTCTAACGAGTTTACACAGCTAAAGGACTGTAAAAGCACTTTCATTGTTCCTCCTCATTGTTCGCAATACCTTTTTAGCTTATATAGAGACATAGGTACATATACTTGCTATATTTCGAAAAATATTTCCTACTCTCGCAATAGTTTCTAGAACAATTTTCTACTCTTGCTACACTGTAAAGCTTTGGCCGAACGTTACTTCGAAAAATCGGAGGAAACATCAAACCTCCTCTAATTTTTGGGTGAATCATTATATACCATACATTTGGTGAAACATTTACTCCGTGAATTCGGTGGCAGCATGTGCTTCCAACTGTTTTAGGTAGGTGCAGAAAACCTTATGATATTTTAAGTAATTAATGATGTAAGCGTTTGTTAATACACTTGTGATTCTAATTTTATATTTTCTCAAACAAAAAATATTATGGTTTACAATTTCCATTTAAAATATTTTTTATCATTTTTACGCCAAAGTTTTACAGTGTAAGTGCAGGAATTTTTCCTAACTTCCACTTATTACAAATAAAAGTTTTAATTTATTGTTACCTTACAGAAAAACTATGAAACATAAAATTAAAATACTAATTTGTCAATAATCATATACAATTGTTTATCACTAATGATTTTGAATATGGATTCTGATTTTTAAAAAAAAGTAAAAGTAAAATTTTCAGCGTATATTTTACATTTTGTTAATTTTTTTTGAAATAGCTCAACTCTTCTCGCTATAATAACATCTTTATTCTACCTTCGATTATAAAAAGAAACCCAGTTTATTATAATTCTTTAAGACCAGCTGTCAGATTGTGCTGATTTAAAATTATGAGACTAAATTTGAAATTTTATCGAAAAAAAAATGCTTTAAACAGCTTTAGTACCAGCAACTTTATTAAAAAGTCATTTTTTAATACAAATAACGAATGGTACAAGTCAAGTACAAGCTGCTTTTTGAGGAGCTTGAGCATTCTCGTTTATATCCGCAGGATTGTGATAGGTCGGTCGGAAAGGGATAAGAAAGATTTCAAATATTACAACAACAAAAACTGGCGGCGTAATTAAATATTTTACATACACTATTTTTAAGACGATAGTATATTTTAGTTGATAACAGTTAAATCGGGCTATATTTTAAAACTGTTCATTTTCTTTCGAATAGAGTATTCAATTCTTTTATATTTTTATCTATTCATTACAGATAAAGGGCTGTATGATAGCGCAGCACTTGTCAACAGAAAGATAATAATCGCACTCATTCAAACTATTTTTGTTTGTGCTCCTCTAAACACATACTTGCAAAATATCGTTGAGTTCTTAATATTCTCCACTTTGTAAAAGATGTTTTATATTTATAAATAAAATTTAGACTTATATGTTGTCATTGTTACCATTAATTACTGAACCATTTTACCATTGCTATAGTTTTGAATGCAAGGTATGTACTTTATTTGTTCAGAAGATTATATTTCGATGCTGTCTTTCATTGTCCATACTGGTTTGAGCACATTTGCTCTTCTTTGTTCAGTCGTGTAACTATTTCCAATAAAAATGAAACTAATTTTACAATGACTGAACTTGACTGTAATAAGCATATTTCAACCAGGTAAGTTACGTATGTAAAATAATTTTACCCTATCATATCAATCAATAACTGTAATACATGGACATTCTTTTATTATTTTCAAATGTAATTTAAAATATTTCTTATAACAAAAATATTAATTTGTTATTTTATGATAAAATAAAATCACGGATAAGCAAATGTAAGCAATGTTACAATAAAATATATGTCTGCATATTTAGAGTCCCACTCTTTGTTAATTACCTCATAATTGCCTTGTTTCAGGTGACGTAATTCCTTTCGGCTTTCATTAATGGTTTTCCTTCAATCGGTGCTCTGATTAGTTATCTGTTCCTACGTAACATTGATTCGCCAATCGAGGCTCGAGAAAAAAATTATTTTCATTCAGCATTTATGTGGCCACTTAAGACCTAAAGCATGACCATTTCTCAATTGCCATAAAAAAAATCTAGAAATTTTACATCACTATAGCATGTAGCACAATTTTTTTCTTCATACATTTCGTAAAACTGTAAAATAATAACAATATATGAAGACTTGAGGAGCCAACTATATAACTTAATATTATACCTAATAAATAAAAGAAATTTGACCTATCTCTGAAAAAAATCCAACATAGTTTGTAATACGTAATGCATTGATATTAATTAATATTTTTATTATTAATAATCTTTATTATTACAAGAACAAAATATGTCAAAAAAAACTATACAAAAATACTATGGCACGCCAGGGGGGGGGGGGGGAATACCGTACAGGCGAACAAAAACATATATAGTTAAAATCGAACAAAAACAAACACAGAAACAAGTAAATATTAATTTTAATATACAATTTCTTTTAACTTAGTGATATCTTGACGCTTTACATTTTTAATTTGCAAAATACATTATTTTCAGGATTTTTTAGGATTTACTCAAAATGCGGAAGTCTTATTCAGTTGGAAGTTATGTATTCAAGAAATCCATTCAAGAGCCCGGACAAGTAACTAAAAGTAACGTCTTAAGAAAATGTAGCACAGTGGCATGGGACTCTGCAAAACCTTATTCGGCAATTCCAAAATTGCCAGGAATTCCATACATTACACCAATTTTACAAAATATGCCATTGATAGGTAATTATAATATATATAATATAGGACTTATATTGGAAATGGAGCCGTTGGGGGCAAATGTCTGCTTGGTTCATGAATCAACACGGCCTATATCACCCACAAGAATTTTTGTTCTGTTGGTGTTGCAATATTTTCGTTAGGGCTGTTTTTATGATTTTTTTTTTCAAATTTGAGTATTTTTTATGCTTACCTTCAAACATAAATTAAACGTAATTTCAATTAACTGACATTTTTATCATTGCCTATAATAAAAGGTGGTTCCTCTCACTACTTAAATATATGCATTTGTTTTCAAAATACCTTGAATCTCTAATCGTCAATGCACTATTATAGTCAAAATATACCGTCAATCAGGTTTTCCAAAAAGTATTTTTTTTTAAAAAAATCCTTCAGCAGTATTTTAGGCAACCCCTAGAAAAGCTCAGCAAACTATAGTTATACAATAGGGGAATTTATACAATTATCTTGATTTCAAAGTGATCCAAGTAATAGTTACCTTTATAAAACAATTTGGTATAATAAACGGGCTCTTTTTTACAATTTTACCTATATATTCCGAATATAATCTATTGGGATATTTTAGTTTACAATACATAAATGTACATTAAAAAATAAAAGTGCTTTAAGTTGTTACATATTTTCAAGAATAGTTAGAAAATTTGTCCTATTTATTTTTGGCAGTCTGGGAAAATGTAACCCGTATGCGCTCGTATTCCAGCTCAACGAGCTTGCATTCAACAACTCTCTATCGTGCATTTCGTGTGAAAAAATCGTATGAAAGTACACTAGCTTAAGACATTTGGAATTTACTATGAATATTCGGTACTAAATTAAATTATGTAGTTAGAAAAAATGTTTCACTTTTTTTTTGTTGTTGTTTAGTTTTAAAAAAGCTTCTGGTGTTTAAAATTGAGTAAACCATGGCAGGATTAAACTAGAGATATTTATTTGAGAGCTGATGTTTAATTACAGGTAAATATGATGTTAACCGTCAGCACTTGGCCACTCGAGATAAACGACAACAGTTAGGAACCGACATCATGCGAGAGGACTTCGGACCTTTCGAAGCCGTCCTCTGTTTCCTTGCTGAAGACTTGCAGGAAATATTGAAAAACGAAGGAACTTACCCGTCCAGAGTAGAATTCAGTTCCCTCAAAGCGTACAGAGAACTGAGGAAGGAATGGTACACAACACATGGCTTGCTTGTTGAGTAAGTAAAAGAATTTTGCAATTGATTGCTTTCAAAATAAATGACTTGGCTATTATTTCTTAACCTGGAGATTTGGTTAAAAATAGTTTGTAAGGTAAATGGCCGACCTTCTGGCGCAGTGGTTAGTGTACTAACCTTTGGAGCTGCTGGGCTCAGCTTCGAATCCCAGTAAAGGCATGGATGTTTGTGCTTGTCAATAAATGTTGTTATTTGTCGATGTGTTTGTGTCGTCCCTCTTTGTGTGTCTCTTGTGACTGTCTCTTCTGGCGATCTGGGTAATGGGCTATAAAGCCTACACTCTCCGTTCCAGAGGGCGCAATCACTGTCATTTGTCATAGTAAGTTAAATGTCCATCTGATCTAAATTCTAAGATACACTTTTGATTTTTTTGAGAAAGCAAAATGAATACAAATACGATAACTGACGACCGACAACAGGGCTGAGGCCCTGCAAGGTTGGTCCATAAGTTTATTAATTTTTTGAATCAGTTTCCAATAAGTATCGGATTATTCTTGAATTTTTCGACTCTCTTTGAGTATGCAACATAATCTAATAAAGCGACCCATGGATAGCGCTATTGTAACCTAATGTTTTATTAAATCTCTTTTAAAGCATTATTTTTAAAATTTCTGACCATGTTCTCTGGTTTGACTATTTAAGTTCAAACCTAAGCCCTCCATTTATCCCTTGTTGAACAAATTTGTATGACTCTATTAGTAGTTAGAGCAATTTAAAATTTAGTTGTAAGTGCTGCTATAAGCATCCCAAGTTTGTTTTAAGTTATTGATTTTTATTAAAATTTATTCGAATTATAATATATACTGACCATTACTAATCAGATGATCTTTACTAAATCAATACAACTTAATATAGCAGGATTTTGTCATTTCAGTTTTTTTTTTTTTTTTCGAAAATATCATAAACTGAAAACGACTGTTCTAATGTACAAAAATATAGCTATCATGTACACTCTTGAAACAAAGGAGTGAAATCCACTCCTGTAGGAGAAGTGCATTTTTGACACTGAAAAGAAGTGAATATTAACTCAGACTGAGTTAAAATCACTCGTTTTGAGTTACCTTGTCGCAGATTCAACATACAGTGGTGGAAATTGATTTATGAACTAACATTCTTTTCACCAGATATCGCTTTGTATTAAGTGCTAACAATTCAAATTTTGTGTGTTGGATATTCAGAGCACAATAAAGGAATTTCACACATAATTTTTTTCAAAAAATGATATTAAATAAAAATATATCTAATTTTAGTTTTTAAGCATGTCAAATGATGGAAATTGATTTATGAACTCAAGTTTATTTTGAACCCAGGTACCAAATATTTTAACTAGTTCTTCATTTGATCTTCAGGGGAGCTTACTATCAGTGTTTATAAATAGGATTAAGGCCAAATTTGTTGAAATTTATCTGTTTTATTCCCATTTTACTAAATAGGAAAGCTTGCGGGACTGCCTGAAGCCAAAAAGGTAAAAAAATGACCCTTATATAATATTGTAACAAATCTGTAAGATAAATTAGCATATTAATTAAACGATCAATAAATATAATTCATAAATATTTGAAGAATCATTCTGACTTCGGCAAAAACCATCATTAAAAAAGGTGTAACCCTCGTGGGACGAGGAACAAAAGCAGGATTATTGGACTTGTTTCCCAAAAGGTTACCATTTGTGTCAGCATTTGTGCATTACAGGACGAATTTGTTATGAATAATCACTTCCTGTAACTCCCAGAAGAGTAGAACAAATATTGATATCGTCGTCGAACTTGAAATGTTCCAAAATGAAGGCTGGTCCAAAGCTTACTCTTCACCATAAGAACAGACTATTAAAATATAGTCGTAACTACATGAAAATGGGTTGGGTGGGGGTGGAGGGAGAGAAATGGGAAAAAAGTGACATTTGCTGATGAAAAAAGTTCAATTTGGATGGACGTGATGGTTTAAAATGTTATTGAAAGGATCTTCGGAAATAACCAAGATCTGTCTTTAGCAGAAATGTTAGTGGTGGAAGTTTGATGGTTTGGGCAACGATATCTTATGATTGAAGAAACAAGGTTTTGTTTTGGAAGGGCTGACAAACATCACTTTATTGCAGATTAGTTCTAGAAAATTCTTTGATTCCTTTTTGCATGGCAAAAATATGCTTTTGATTAGATTTTTATGCATGATAATGCAAGTATCCACATTTTAAACGAAATGAAAGACTGGTTAAATGAACTAAGTGTTGTTCATTTAGATCAACCTGCCAATAGCCATGACTTAAGCCCCAAGAATAATGTATGAGATCAATTGGTTTGAATAATTTACTCAACTGGAGTATGGTTTTAATGAAGTGTGCATCAGTTATGGGATAGAAGGACTTAATCATTAAAAACTGCAAATTGCTTGACCAAAACTTGACCCAAAGTTTTGTGTTGTCTATGAAAAACAAAATCAAGGAATAATTAGCGACAAAAAATAGTTTTAGCAATTATTAATTGAGATTGAATATAAAAGTTCATAAATCAATTTCCCTATGCTGAAACTAAAATATCAACAAAATAAATTGTTTACGAATTTATATAAAATTTTATTCACGTGTATAATTGATAATGCATAGCCAGTATAGTATATTAAATTTAAATCGATAAAAATGCATTTAATAAAGAAATACTGCTAAAAAACTGTCAGTTCATAAATCAATTTCCACCACTGTACAAAGGATCCACTCCTGTAGGAGAAGTGCATTTTCGACACTGAAAAGGAGTGAATATTAACTCAGACTGAGTTATAATCACTCGTTTTGAGTGATCTTGTCGCAGATTCAACATACAAATGATCCACTCCTGTAGGAGAAGTGCATTTTCGACACTGGAGAAGTGAAAATTAACTCAGACTGAGTTAAAACCGCTCGTTTGCTTTAAGGGTGTAATTTTTTTCAGACAAGGCAAAAAATGGCAGGATCTGAGGCACAAAACGCAGAAGCACCTCATGAAGCCAGCCGCTATCCAAGCTTACTTGGGACCGATGCAGGATGTTGCCAGGGATTTCATCAAGAGAATGAACGACATCAAAGACGGCAACAATGAAGTTCCCAACTTGTTACATGAACTGTACAAATGGGCTCTAGAATGTAACTAAAGGTTTATTCTTAAAAATGGGCTCTAGAATGTAACTAAAAGTTTATTTTTAAAAATGCCCTATGGAATGTAACTAAAGCTTTATTTTTAAAAATGCTCTATGGAATGTAACTAAAGCTTTACTTTTAAAAATGGGTTTTAGAATGTAACTAAAGGTTATTTTTTTAAAAAAATGCTCTAGAATATAAATTAAAATTTATGTTAAAAAATTGGTTCTAGGATATAACTGAACTGAAGGTTTATTTTTTAAAATGGGTTCTAGATATCACGAAAGGTTTATTTTTTAAAATGGGCTCTAGAATTTATTAAAAAGTTTATTTTTAAAAATTTGAAAAAATGATCTGACTCAAAATAAAGACTTACTAAAAAAAGGGCTTAGTGGAAGAAAGTGCCATGAGACATTATTTAAAAAGTAGAGATGTCGATTAACAAGCCATTATCTCCTGTAAAGAGATAGATAAAAAGTTTTCTGTTTTCATAAACTTTAAGTTGAGTAAAAAAAAATACCATTTGCTAGTACAGTTTCTTACGGATCTAAGTGTCAAACTGAAATCTTCAAAACTCATTTTCTCGTTTTCGCTGAATTATTTTAGCAATCATTGCGATGCCAACCAATCCTTCTTGTCCTCTGGGCATCGTTCTTCTGTTTAGGGAAATGTGAATACATGTCCTTTATCAACCTGCTTTCTTAAACTATAATTTGAAAACTTGAAATATATTTTAAAACTTAAATTGTAAAAATTACAAAAGGAATTGCCCAAATATGACATGGAAATTCAGAAAATATTAAAATTCTGTTATGGCCGGTTTAAATCCGGAGAGGTGTGCTCATTTAATTTCCCAAATGCAGGTCACACCATATTTAGTTTACTTTGATGTTGTTACACCATTGAAAGAAGAAGAACTATTAACTTATTGTTTGGTTAAAGACTAAAGTTTTAAGATCATTCTTATTTTACAAGTGCTACACTCTTAAAACAAACGAGTGAATTTAACTCAGTCTGAGTAAATGTTCACTCTTTTCAGTGTCGAAAATGCACTTATCTTAATGGAGTGGATTTCACTCTTTCGTTTGGTTAAAACTCCGACAGGATCACTCCAAACGAGTGATTTTAACTCAGTCTGAGTTCATTTTTACTCCTTTCCAGTGTTGAAAATGCACTTATCCTATATGAGTGGATTTCACTCTTTTGTTTTAAGAGTGTAGTTTAAATTTAAAATTGCTCTTTGGATTTTTTTGTCATTTTGCTTTGTAAAATGTTATTAATTTTTATATTTCTTTCCTCGTAGCTGTTTCATTTGTAGGCTTAGACACCCGCTTGGGATGCTTGGAAAGCAACCTCACATCAGATTCAGACGGCTTGAAAATGGTGGAATCAGTCCTAACGCAGTTCGAATGCATGAACAAACTGGAAGCCTTTTCAGGAAAACCCCAGTACTGGAAACTGTTTTCAACTCCCACGTGGAGAAAGTTTGTCAAGGCTAGTGATGTTCACACAGAGTAAGAATATTTAATTGTTTGTTTGACACGAAATAAATAATTAATGAAACCGAATATTAAGAACTGTTGGAACATTTAACTCATTAACGACGGTTGGCGAGAAAGTTCGTTCCGTGAAAATGAGCTTTCTTCTTCAATTTACTTAATAACCAAAAATAATGATAAATGATGATGATAACTCTGAAATATTTGTATAGAACAAATTAAGCGACATAAAAAAAACCGATTTGAAAACCGTAGCGTTAAGGAGGTATGGGGACGCCCGAAAGCGGGTCTCCAAACTCAATTGCTTCAGTGTTAATCCAATAGCGAAAAAACTATTTTCTCTGTCACATTTCTCCGGCTGTATTGAATAGTTCTTACAAACGTGTTCCTTTAAACAATAAGAGTAGATAGCTTACAGGTCTCTATCTTCCCACTAGTTGAAATTGCTTCGAATATTTTATGTAAAATTATTTATTGAAAACTAAAAATAAATATTCGAACCAATTTCAAAAAGTTGGAAGTTCGGTCCCTGTAAGTCAGCTCAATTTATCACATAAAAAAATTCATTGTAAAAATATTCAATACAGTCAGAAAAATGCGGCAGTGAAAATAATTTTTTCTCCATAGGATTAACACTGATGCCCTTTGCTTTGGAGACCCCGGGTCCAGCGCGCCGATTCCTCATTAACAGTTCTATTTAGGAAATGAAGTAATTAAAGTTATTCTCAAAGTCTTCGTCAATGGGTCACTCTATTAACCGATTTGATTGATGGAATCGGTGTTTGGGACAAATGAGTAGCAACAGAAGGGCAGGACTGAAAATAAATACTTTCTCCTCTTCGATTAGTACTTTGTTTCCACGTGACAATGGTTATCCCCAATTAAGGTCCGAGAAAAAAAAAATTTCAATGTGCATTTTTTAATGCCACTCAAAACGTGAAGTTTGTCATTGTCTAAAAGAGTAAAATACTTTCTTTAACTTAAATTTCTTATAATGTAACTTAAAATTTCGAAAAGTTAATGTGGCAATTTATTTGATTTATAAGCGATTCGTTATTTAAAATGGTATCACTATGATTTTTATTTAACAAAATTTTAATTTTCTTCTAAACATAAAACTAAAAAGAAGTTTTAGAATGTCATTATCATACGACTTATAAAAAAAAAAGTTCTTAAGGTTACAGACTGCATATATTTCTACAATAAGTGTCTTCATAGAAGTTATTATAATAAGTTAGTTTTTAATTTGAGATTCATTTATTTGTTTAGAATATCTTTTAAGTACATCAATCGAGCTCTAGATGACATGAAACTCAATGAGGGTAATGAAAATAAACAGCTCACTCTACTGCAAGCTATGTTGGCCAAGGGAGATTTGGATGCTTCGCATGCGATGGTTTTTGTCGCTGATATGATGATGGCCGGAGTAGAAACGGTACGAACGAGATCCTTTTTCATATGCAACATTAAATTCAGTTATTATAGAAGTGTTTTTTATCACACACACAAGTAATTTTGGTGAGTGGCAAACTCTTCCTTTCACCGCCCAAGGTAATTTATTGCCAAATTTACAGCTGCCCTTTGCAGAAGAACGATTTTCTTGAATAACTTATTGTGACATTCTATAGATACTGGGAACTTGTGTACAATATGAAGTCCATAGCTGTTCTAGCTCGAGCTGTGGAGTGGTTTCAGACAGACGTATCAATGTTCAAAACCCACTTTTTTAGAATCGGCACCCTTCAAAACGTGTAGTTTACACAAAATGTCCACCTTGGAATTTCGACCACATCGCAATACTTTCATTACCAAATATTTCATATTATGCAATTGAAAGTAAAGAGCTGCTTTGGTGGTCCTTTTATGAAGATTGCGAGTACATCGTAAAAAGTGTTTCACTATACTAAGTTTTAAAACCCATGTTAATAATATTTTGTCTGTGTTTGTCCCCATAAAATAAAATATTTACTCTTCTAAAGAGCAATAAATTAAAAGCTAGCGAAATCCTCTCGTTACTGACGTTTTTTTTATATAGAACGATTAAGGGTAGCTTTAAAATGAAATGAACAATTATGAATAGAAAATATTGCGTTCAAAATTTAATATAACGTGAAATTGTACATGCAACTCTTGAAAATTATACCTTTCCATGAAACTCATTTTCTAAAACATTTTATTTTTAGACATCCCATACCATTGCTTTCATGATGTATCACTTGGCACGAAATCCGGATAAGCAAGAACGTTTATTTAAAGAAATTATCGAACTTCTACCCGATAAAGATCTAAAAATTACAACAACACATTTTGAAAAACTACGCTACTTGAAAGCCTGCCTCAAAGAAGCACTAAGGTAAAAAAAAAAAAACTTATATTTTATTTTCAAGTGAAGCTATAAAATTAAGGTTAAAATCTCCAAAAATACACAAAATATCAAATGAATATTGCAGTTTAAAGATTGAAATTTAAATTGTATGATCTAATTTTTTTGCCATTTCGTTTTAACCCTTTATCTACTAAAGGTACTTATAAGTGCTACTTTAAGGAGGGGGGGGGGATGATACATATATATTCCAGCTTGTGTGCTTGATCAGAGTCCCGCGTTATAAACCTTCGTCAAGTAAGACAGACACAGAAAGAATTTTGTACTGTCACAGAGAAAGGAAGTACACCCAGAGCGAAGGCGGGAATCGAACCCGCACCCGGTGAGTATTACTTAAAAAGCAAGTGTTTCAATTTTCCTTGTTAAATTTGGAGAAAACGAGGAAAGATGGAACTTTTTGATTGACATGTTCGGTTTTGGCACATTAAAGTCCACAAAGCTCAATAATGTAAAGGTCTATAAAGTAAATTCTTCCTAAAATTTTACTTTAGTTATCCTAACATTAAAACACTCAAATACAAATAAATAAAATAAAAACTTAATTCGGTACATAAAAGGTTAAGAAATTAAATTAATTCTTTTGAAAAAAATTTCTATTGTGGAAAGAAAGTGTACAACTAAAACAAAATATTATTTTAATACTACTCTGCAGATTGAATCCAATAATTGGTGGAACAGCAAGATTGTTGGCAAACGATACTGTTTTATGCGGTCACCAAGTACCTGCTGGGGTAAGACTTCTTTTATTTTATTTAGTTAAATTAGTTTGAGTTATCATCGCACTAGAGCTATACATGGGCTATTGATGGCGACAGGCGTCATACTTTAGAACCACAGTCAAGTGACGAGCCGACACCTGAATATTCACCCAACGCAACCGTTATGGGCGACATTGTACGCAACGTCGGGAATTTGGAGGATATTTAACGTGTACTTCCTCTACACAGGGCATATTTCTCGGATATGTTTGGCTGCACGGGCCGTTTATATAGATCGGCAATTATTTTGGCGATGTAATGAAACAAACTTTGGACCTTTCGCATGCAAGGCGAGCGCCTTACCCGAACAGGCTCCCCTCTTTTATTTGGCAGATATTACTCAATCCTCTAAGAGATAAGAAAATTGGCTGAAGTGTAAACTTGTTTTCACTGTATGAGACTTAATTAAAAAAAAAATTAAATGCAAATTTAATTTATTAAATATTTGTGTAGTAGATAGTTATGAATGGCCCCTCCATGCTTTAAATTTTAAAATTTACTAAAATTTAATAATTCATTAAATTTTTTAAAAAATATGTTTGTTGCTGGAAAACTTGATAGTCAGATGACATCTGTATCGCACAGAGAAAATCTGCGTACATATGAAAGGGTATTGTTTTTAAAATTCTCTCCCAATGACAAATGACAGTGATTGTGCCCTCTAGAAGGGAAGGGCGTAGGCTATATAGCCCATTACCCCGCTTGCCAGAAGAGACAGTCACAAGAGACACACAAAGAAGGACGCCACAAACACATAGACGAATAACAACATTTATTGACAAACACAAACATCCATGCCTTAACCGGTATTCGAACCCGAGCCCAGGAACTCCAAAGGCTAGTACACTAACCATTGCGCCAGTGGACCGGCTAATTATCTCCCTAAGTTTTAATAAAATTTAAAAGTGCATCTCTTTGTCGATAAATATTTATTCCGATTTTTTTTTTTTTGTCTTATTTTAGGCACTTTTAGAAACTAATTTTTTTCGTACCATGTTACAGAACTACCTACTCTGATTTTAAGCTAAGTAGTTATAATAGAATAATATAATAGTACTGTGTAATGTTATATATATAGTTTATACTAAATCGCATTATTTTTTAAAACATAGACCTTTGCTTTTGTGCCCTACGAAGAAATCTTCCAAGACGAGAGATATTTCAAAAATGCAAACACCTTCGAACCAGAGCGGTGGCTAAGTAAAGAGAAGCCCCACCCCTTTGCCTGTATACCATTTTCTTTTGGACCCCGAGGCTGCATCGGAAGAAGACTAGCAGAACTTGAAATAATTTGTTTAGTAACAGAAGTGAGTAAAACAAAATCTCTAACTTAAAGTGGTCATTTTTTTTTTACTTTACACTCTTAACACAAAAGAGTGAAATCCGCTCCAATTGGAGAAGTGCATTTTCGACACTGGAATGGAGTGAATATTAACTCAGACTGAATTAAAATCACTTGTTTGGAGTGATCTTGTCGGAGGTTTAACACACAGAGTATCCACTCCTTTCGGAGAAGTGCATTTTCCAGACTGGAGGAGTGAAATTAACTCAGACGGAGTTAAAATCGCTCGTTCGTTTTAAGAGTGTACAATTCGTGAATATAAAATTATGTTTAGAACAATTTAAACATTTTTGTTTGAATCTTTTTTAACTTGTGTACATAAATTGAATGACTATCACATAAGATAGCATTCATTTAGCAGATAAATAGTTTTTTTTGTTTTTTTTTTTGGTTTAATAAAACTTTTAACTATGAAATCATGATACAATTTTCATATATCATGTTTTATTTAAATTATTTCTATTTGAAATAACTACAACAAATAAAACGGATGACTATTTGGGTAGTTTTTGTTGCTAAATAGTTAACTATCAAACCAAACAGTAACAAATTTTCTAACTTTTAATAATTTTTTTGCAGATAATTCGGAGATACAAAGTTGAATACCATTTTGAAGACATAGGTGTTTACACTAAAATGGTTAACACACCAGATAAACCCTTAAGATTCAACTTCCTTGAACACTAGTGACTTAGCTTTAAATGAAGACTTTTTCAAATTATAATATTTTTCATCGATAAAAACTATGTAAAATAAAAAATTATTAAAATCTTAAATTCTTTTAATGTTTTTTTAAAAGAGTCAACAATAATAGTTCTGTATGGATACATGATTTGGAGATTTTTTCAAATATACAACTGTATGACAATTTAAGGGCTGTCTGGTTAAAAACTGGACTCATGAATACATTAATATTGGTGAGTTTGGTTGAATTGTTTTCGCACAAGAGGGCCTAGTGGCATTAGGCGTCGTAATTAAGATCCACAGTCAAGTGAAATGCATGACAGGTGTTTTAGCATTGCCCAGACCTCAATGTGAGTTCCTTAGCCTGCAAGGCAAGCAGGGCTCCCCAGTCCCTCAATATGAATGGAATTAGATACAAAAAACCACTAAAATACATAAATATATTATTTGAGCAGTTTAATATTATTGAAAAACCTTGCAACTTTCAAGTCTCACGTTTGGCATCCAGTTCTATTTTTCTCATCATTGGTAGAGCAGAAGTAAGATTTGTCCAATAAAAGATTTATAGGAACATTCATGATAAATTCAAGTTTAAAATTAGCTGAGTCTTGAACAGATATATTAGAAATTTAGCATTAGAAGTATTCAGCCTGTGATCAGACATCTCTAGAGTACACTTAAACTTTAAAAAAAAATAAGATTTCAAGTATTACTGAAATTTTACAAAAGTGTGTGCACCTGTGAATTAATGTACTATTACTAAAGATCGAAGGGGAAATATCAGGTATAAAAAAAAGTTCCGCCAACTTCAAATGATTCATTTTTTTAAATTGTTAAGCATATTTATTTATAAAATATATTCTAAAAAGGTTGCTTATTTTTCTAAAGCAAGAAATATTTTTGAGAAACAAATTTTTAATTTTATAAAAAAATTGCAAATAACGTAATTTAAACAAAAAGAGTAAACAAAATACATATAACTTCTTTACTATTAAGCAAAGATTATTTTATTTTGCTAAATATTTAACCAGCATAATACAACATTTGATAAACTTTAACACAAAAAAAAACATGTTTAACATTATGCAAGAAATCTTTTGACACATTTTTTGGTTATGTTAAATCCAAACATTAACATGTCAACAAAGTTTTTAAAAAATTCAGACAATCAGATAAAATATTCAAAATAACTATGTTTTTCACAATTTAAGGATAAATAAACCATTTTTGAACTATATTAAACCAAAAAAGATTGAAACTGTTTACCATAATTGGAGTTATTGCTCCTTGCGCTGTTTTATACACTATAATTTATTTTTCAGCAAATCAATCACTTATCTCAATTTTATTAGAAATAAAATAAGTTTCTTTGGCCTATGACATTTTCAAGTACAACTATAGAAGACTACTGGCACATTAAAGCTCACTGCCAAAACGAACTTGCAGCATAAAAATAATAATATAATTTATCTAAACAAACAAAATAAAAGATAAATGAAGACAAGAATAGGAATAATAAACGCTGAATCAATTATGTCGAATTAAACACACATTTTGCATTTAAAAATAAAAATCAACAAGAAAATTCATTCTAAGTATTTCAAAAATATCCTTAATTACTTCAAATAACACTTTATAATTAATTGCCTCTTTTTGGTTTTATATAACCAATTTTTTTTTCGAATCACATTGACATGCTGCAGATGTAACTATGTTCATGGCCCTCGCAGTTCTTATTGATCCACAAGCCAGAGCCACGAACAAGAACACATCGATGCTTTGTGTCTCCAGAGAGGCGTGGGAATCCTTTTTTCCAGTTTACAAAAGGTACGTGTTTCGGGCTCCACTCGTTTGTTTCCCTTAAGGCATGTAAGCCTAAAATAAGAAATACAACAACAAAAATTATGGTTAACTGGATGCTGTTTACTACATCAGAATTTTCTGCCATTTTGTTTGGCACAATAAGAATTTGGTCAGGATAAATTATATAATGTATATTAAATAAGTTATTGGTTTAACAGAAAAATTTCTTTAAAAAATAAGTTTTTTCCATCTGTATCTGCCCTTACATTTTTACATTATTTTTTAGTTTTATTACCTGTAAAAAGCGATGTGTTTAACCTAAGATTACATGGTAATCGTTCACACAGGAAAGGGATCCCAAATCGGTAATAGAAAGCAGTAGTTGGGATTAACTGGAACATCAATCCTAAATTTCCCATTAAGTGAAATACTTCCCATAACAGCCATAAATGAATAACAGTATGAACTCTAAATAATAAGCATTTAGCCCAAAGAGTAATTTTTTTTTCACTGCATTATATTGAAGTGTTTACCATTTATTAATAAATTATTTGATTTGTAATGTATTTACAGCAAATAGCTTGAAAAACATCCTCAATAATTTCAACATTTAACTTCATTAAAATTCAAAAAGTATTTAGTGTTTTTTTTATTATTATGTGGGGCTGAAAACTCAGAGTAAATAGGTGGGCAGTAATTTGGTGGGTTTATATGAGGTATCCCTCGGATGGATAAAATAATATAGAGGAAGAATTTATTCAAATAAAAAAAATGCAACTATACATAATTAACTTTTTACCTATCCAAAAGGGTTTGCTGCGAGCCATTTGCAGCAGCCAGTTATTATGCAGAAGTGACTCCACTATCACTAAATTCCCGTTTGGATAACTTTTGCAAGTTTTAAGAGCATTGTCCCAAGAAGCTGGTGGTTTGTGCCATTTGTAACATTTATCAGAAAACTCTTGCCAACCTGAAATTAAATAATAGCTATTATCAATTTCCTAAAAGTTCAACATAGTTTATAAATAATAGTTTTATAATAATAGTACATTTAATAATTAATAACAGCTTTATAGTTTTGCAGCATCTATAAGAATCATTTGATAATATTCTTTGCAATTCAATAATTAGACCTTAGTATTTCTTTTTAAAATAAAAAAATAGCAATATTTTTGTTTATTTAATACATATTTATCATTAAGATATAGAAAACTTAACATTTCATTTTTAAATACAATTTTTATTCGCTGTCATTCAACAATTACATTGACGTAGAAGGTATATTCATAGTTCACTTATCTCCAATGACAAACTGCAAATGATATTTAGATTTTTCCTTTAAATAATTATTATAAAAACCATTTTTTTTGTTATTCTAAAAATAAATTTAAAAGTAGAGAAAATAAAAGCACCTTTCAAACAATTATCCACTTCCAAAAGAGGAATCTGAGATGTAATTTCGGACGTTTCCTTTGTTGTTACATCTAATATGTCTAGATCGGGCGAGTCATAGTCTTGTAGTGTATGTGCAGATGGGACTTCCGCATTTTCTGGAGAACCCCCATTCTTGGAAGACCACTGTAACCAGTTCTCCCCATCACATCGAAAGAACTGCTTAGAAAGCTTTTCGAAGTGCAGCAAACCATATGTATTCTCGTTGCAGTTCTAAATTAAAAATAATATAAGAGAATATTAAATGCCACAATTTCTTTGTAAAAATATAAGCAAATTGACAGAAGTGTAAACTTATTTTCACTGTGTGATTTTAAATTTTAAGTTTTGAACAAAAATTTAATTTCTTTAAATTATATTTATTTAGCAGAGGTTATAAATGGCTGCTATCATACTTAAAACTTTAAAATTTAGTTTTTTTTTAATTAGTTTTTTAAAAATTATTTGTGTTGTTGGAAAACCTGGCTTTTAGGTAATGTGTTTATATGTGTGTCCCTCAGTGGGTTAATAATTACAACAGTAAATTAAGTGAAGATTTTAGAAAGAAGAGGGGATGGTGGCTAAAAACCAAATTTGATAATTATTACAAATACTTATATTCATATAGAAAATTAAAGCTTACCATAGAAAAGTTTAAATTAAGTGACACTTCAGTTCTTGAATCACCCTCTTCCTGTATATATAAAAAAAAATACATGATATCAATGTATCAATGCCCAAGTTCAAGGGGACGTACATAAATTACGTCACGCTCAGAGGGGGAGGGAGGGTATGCTCCAACGTGACGGATCGTGACATGGAGGGTGGGAGGGGTAATCGCTTGCGTGACGTAACGATTCAGAAACTTCACCTTTGCAAGAAAAAAAATATGTTTTACATAAAATGAAGCTTTTGAGAGAATTTTTTTTAACATAAAAAACACCATTTCAGAAAGAGGGTGGGAAGATTACTGTTTGTCATGACGTTGACATTGTATTAGTCTCCTATATTTTATAGCTCTTTTCGTAACGGTACTGTCTCACTAAACTCGCTAAATGGCGACACTATTTTGACCAATCAATGGACTAGCAGCTACCTGGGGGAACACCAAAAACCCAGAATTAAACAGATCCCATTACACACAGGCCCCCTTTTTTAGAAGACATTAGCGAATGGCCAGTTAGTCTTTGGACAACAGAAATGTTAATACAATGTCGGTATATTCCAATGAATAAATTATTTAACCAAGATAAATTTTACACTTTTTCTTTAATTTTTTAAATAGTTAAATTTTTTTTAAAAAAATTATAAATATGCATCTTTTTTTTAATTTTCATAACCAAAGAAAACATTTTAAATTGACATTTTCTTTAAAAAAAAGGGGGGGGGGTAACAACGTTACGTAATTTTAGGGGGAGGGGTTCGATCAAACGTGACGCAGCGTGACATGGGGGGAGGGAGGGGTCAAAAAAGTCAAAATTTTGCGTGACGTAATTTATGTACGTCCCCCAACTGATACACACATACCATAATAGAACATTTTAAGCAAATTAAATTTTAATGAAAGGGTAATAAATAACAGAAAAGAGCAACCTTTCATGAGTAAAAATGGACCACATTAACATTTAACATGAAATAGACCAAAGAAATTCAACGCAGTGATGAAAATTAAATGATCTCATAGCTATTGATATTTTTAAAATATTTTACATTAAATTTATTTGTAAAAAAGAATATACATTTTGTGCAGATGGTAACATTATTTATAAATACTTAAGTCAAACAAAGCGTTTACAGGTAATTCGGTATAACTTCTTTAATATGGGACAATTTAAAAAAAAAAGTATAAGTGCTTCAGTTACATAAAACTAGCCTTGAAATTCTTTTAAAAATTATATAAAGTTAAACCTACTTAAGTATTTCTAATGTTTAATTTATTAGTTGAAGACTGCATAAGATAGATGAAAATATGATCCGGAAGGTTGTTCTACAACCATTCAATAGAATTTCCCTACCTCACTATCTTCAGATTTACCAAGAGAAGAAGCAATATCATTGGCATCAATCATTTGCCCTTGAGGTCCCCATTTAAGCACATGTTTACAAGAACCTAAAAAGAAAGAATAAGGAAAATTGCAGAACTTAAAAATTTCCTAATTATTAAACTTTTGTGACTATTCCAAATGTAACTGAAATTGTCAATACATTTTTAAGCTTTTTGACAAAATCTGTACAGAACCAGAGTTATTAATATAATCTAGGCAATTTCAATATAATATATATTAATTATAATTTCATTAATTATAATTCATTAATAATAATTTCATTAATTATAATTCATTAAATATAATTCATTAATAATTTCATTAATTAATATTGAAATACAGAACATTCCAGTTATATGTTGTAGTAAGAAATCAACTTTAAAAAACTCGCAAACAATTGAGACAAAATCAATAAAAATAACTGCACCAAATTATTATAACTACTAATGTTTTATTACTTACAACCCTAACAAAAAAAGCTATCTTCTATATAAGCCTAATCTTCTATATAGAGTAAGTATGTTTTATCCTCCACTGTATTAAAAAAAAAAATTCAGACTTACATGTATTATACATAGAGATAACCCTAAGCAATGACACCGTATTAGTACAAACTTTCAACTTGCTAATTTTTCAACTCAACAATACATGCATGAGTAAGGATTAAAACATATTGAAAAAGTTAACTTAAACAAGCATATTTAGTATATATTTATTCTTTCTCAAAGCTTGAGCCAAATGTTACTCTGAAAATCCTAACTTGCTTGAGGTACAAATACCTTTACAATACTTTCAAAAATCGTTGATCACGATCAGATAAGTTTTAGTTTGGAACATCAATACTATGTTTATCAGTAAACATTGGCCTATAAATTACTATCTGAATTTGCATTACCTGTATTGAAATCGTAAATGCTGACAACAGTTCTATTATAATTGATGATAATAGCATTTTCAGAATCTGATAAAATAACTTGCAGTTGTTCAATTGGTGCTTCTTCAAGATCATCTCTTACGATTATAATTTTCCAAGCAACTTCTGCTTGCCCTAGAATATTGAAAATTTTGCACTTTCTCATTAAAGCATTCGGTGTCATAAAAACCTTAAAAGCAGATATTCTTTTTTTTTTTAAAGAAACAAACAAATTATTTTTAGTTAATCACCATTACCTTCATCTTTGAAATCTAAAAACCCAACTAATTTAGTTTAAAGTTTGTAAATAACCGATATATGTCATTAAATCTGCTCTAAAAGTTCAATTTTTCTTATGTAAGCTTAGTACACATTTTAGATATTAGAGTTTAAAAAAAACTATATAAAATAAACGAGTTAAACAATAATAAACTTCTGCATGGGAATATAAAAAGGAAAGCTTAGAAAATAATATTTAAACATCAAAAATTAAGTGTGGAATTCAATGCTTTAAAAAAAACTCTACAGATAAACAAATTACATGTCTAACAACAGAATCATCAAATTTTTTAATTACTTTCTTAAATTTCTTTAAAAAAAATTTTTAGTTGTTTTTTAAATCAATACAAGTTTGATTATGCACATCAAAACAGCATACAAAATAAAATGGTCTTAAGTAATATTAAAACAATAAACGAAAATAAATAAATACATATTTTATAAATAATAACCTATGAATAGTTTAAAATCCTATTTCTTTATTTCTTTCTAACAATTTATGCAATTTAAAATTACCTGGATTGAACTGTATTTTACTAACTCGCCTAGAAACATAATCTAAGCCTTCTTTAGCAGTCTGTTCTATTCCTGAAATGGTGACATATGAAGATACATTTAAATTTCCTGATCGCTGAATTATGATATTCAATGCTCCATCCTTTTCACAGGCATAATACTCAGCATAAGGAAAAAATACAACAGCCCAATGGAAATCCATTCTGTAGGAAATTTTAAAAATCAATTACAAACTGAAACTAAATCTTAAGGAAAGTAACACATGTTTTAAAATCTTTTTTAATTTTGATTATAAAGATGAGTGAGTTACATTATTAGAATGTCTTTTTTAGAAAACTACTGTATTAGGTGTTATGGAATGTAAAAAAAATGTATGGAATATCAGTAAATGTGGATTAACTCATACTGTCGGTATAAATAATGTAGATCATATATTTGGTAACAATACAAAATGTAAAAGAAAAAACATATTTTAAACTATCTTAGCTTGTTCATGTAAAGCAGGATTTCGCCTAAGCAATTTCGTGTAAGAGGTTTTTTAGGCATTAGCTCACAGCGTTTTGACCAAGGAAATGCTTTCAGCTAATATTAAGCGAAATTTTGTGTTAAGTAAGTTCATGTTAACGAGGTTCGACTGCATACTTGGACAATCCAAAGAAGACAATTCTAAGATAAAAGACCTGCATTTAACATAAAACTATACATATTTTAAAACATTATTTAAAAGAATGCTACTATTCAAAGTATTTATAAACAAAATAATAACTTAAAAATAATAGAAAAAAGGAGTTACAATATTTAATTTCTAAAAATCAAAATGTTAAGGTATTTACAAATTTAATGAAGCGAAAAAAAGGTATCAATTATATAATTATTGAAACAAATAAAGTTAAAAGATTTGTAATATCTAATATTTAAATGAAATAGAAATATACCTGTATTCTTTTTTGTGAAAAGTTCCATTGATCACAAGAGAGAAAGTAAAATAGTCAGTAGTTTGAAAAGTAGTTTTCAAAACTAAAACTATCAGTTGATCATCTATCTCTGCTTGAGAAAACTGTGTTACAGCTCTTTGTTGCTTTACATTAAACAAATATGAAGATTCTAAATTCCTTATAATAGTGAATAATATGACATTTGAAGGTGATTCAGAATATGTTGCTTTTAAATTATAGCTGTTAATGCCAAAACCCACATGCTGATTCCACACAATTTCTAAATCAGTTGGAGAATTTATAAACACTTTTGGATCTTCTAAAACAGACTTAAAAAATATTTGGAACCTAAGAAAAAAAGGAGACATTAGATAAGAAGCGGTTAAACGGCATACATGAAAAATCAATTTAATAGCATTGATCAGCATTTTTACAGCACATGCAATTTAATAATTTACTTAAATACTATAATTTTTTAATTTAAAATTTACAGTCATGAAGAGTTTTAAAAAATGTAATCTGTAAAAATTTAAATTAATACTTAATAAAGAACTTTGGGGGAAAATTAAGGTTTAGAAATTATCTAGTAAGTCATTAATAAGTTATATACTTGTTATCAGGCTTTAAAAGTGAAAAAAAAAACTTTTTTTGTTATTTTCCATAATTTCCTTAGCATTTTTTTATTACTTACTTATTGATAGCTTAATTTTTTTCTACATAAATTTGTTACAAACAGTTTGAAATGAACAAAGAAGTATGAATAGATACTTACACACTAGGACTAGAATATAATTTTCCATTATAAAAGTATCTTTCTTCTTTGCTGCTTTTAAGTGTGAAAGAAAATTCATCCTTTGAAAAGTTTTTATGAGGTAAATAAGATATTAATCCATTGTCAATGTCACTTTGAGTAAAACTTGCTATATGAGATACATTTTGATTATATACCAAGGTTCCATATTTGGGCTGCTCGTAAATTATGTATCTCACCTCTTTTGACATTGATGGCTTACTTGCTAGTAAATTTTCTACTAAAAGTACAAAACTTTTAGGGTCATCTGACTTAACATGAAGGGGATTCATTCTTTCAAGAACAGGAATACTGTTTAAGTTAGAAACAGAAATGTTGACTGTCAAATTCTTTACAACCACTCCATTGGTAATTTGTAAGTCAAAGCTATCGTTGTTGACTTTAAATGACTGATTGTGTTTATATGACAGGTGATTGTTGTTTATGTCAAACAATGTAAAACTATCAAACTGTGAGGATGCATTTCCATTCAAAAATAGATGGCCATATGTAGGTAGCTTTGTAATATTGAACAATATGTCTTCAAATCTAGAGCTTTCGTCGGAAGCATATAACAAACTTGAATTGAGAATAACTTGTTCACCATATTTAACAGGGCATTCTTTGGCCAATATCATTAAAGAATTCTTGCCATGATCTATAAGTTTTATAATATATACTTCGTTGGATGAATCATGCACACCATCAGTCAAATAAAAAGAGAAACTGTCTTCATATTCTGAGGAAGGCTTGGCAACTTGTTGATACCTTAAAAAAAATATGGCTTTTAGGGTTTATTATAAGAACAATATTTCAATAACTAAGTAATCAATCAGACGGAACGGTCGTTCCGCCCGCCAATCTCAAAATGACGCCAAGGGCAAAACGGCAGTTATGTATATATACAGAAAACATTTCGCTATGTTAACAGCAAAATTGATTTTATTTTCTACCAGACAAACTAAACATCGTGGAACAGTAAAAAAAATACAGTAGAGAGGTTTTGTAGATTACTTTAAATAAAAAAAAAAATTGGATATTCTAGAACAAAAAGCAGCGGAGAAAAAAATTATGGAAATTTTCGAAAATGAAATCTTTCGAGCAGTTTTAGTCAAATTTTGACCTAACTTTTGAAGAGACCTACAGCCATTACTAGATTATGAATATCGAAGCTGTTTTTACGAAACGATTAAGAATGCCGCAATTCAGCCCCTTTCATAGGTTTGAAGTTTCAAAAAATATCTTTCTATTTTTAATTAATTAAAATCTATATTACTATTGGCGGTATGAATGCGCGATAAACAAGCCGTCCTAGCGGCCAAGTACCTCCAAAAACGAGGCCAAACGAGGTTTGCTATATTTTCATCAAAGAGCGTCAGAGTTCAAAAACACAACGAACAAGCCGCCATAACAGCTTTGAATATATGATTAATCAAATATCTGAATCAACAGATTAAAAAAACTTTAGATTTCTAATTATTAAACGGAATGCGCCATTTTTTTTGGCGTTTTAATTTAAAGAAAATATATCAACAACGATAATGGAATGAATGATAATGGAATAAATGTAAACATTCATATTTGGTTGCCAGATTCAGTTCATATTAATATTCAAACTTTTTAAACACTTTGCTTTTTCTATGAAGAGTAAGAAATAACATTTTTTGGTTCTCGGAAATTATATAACTCTCAATAAACATTGAAATCTTGTCGTCAATTTTGCAGTCATATAGTGTCTGTGTATTTTATTATTTTTAAAAAAAACTACTGATATCCCCCCAAAAAACTTCGTAAAAATAAACAAACGCCAACCTCAAAAAAACAACAACATGCATTTATTTTATAACAAAAAACAAGTCATTATGAAAGTTGTAGCTAAAAAAGCCCTGATATAAAATGAATGCCAATCTCTTATTTAAAACTTCCTGGTCATAATTAATAGTATAACTTAAGTTTCGCTGCCATAAAAAAAACTGTTTGAGGTTGGTGCCTATCTTTATCCCCCTAAAAAAACTAAGTCACGCAAATGAACTTGAATTACTAAATCTGTTAATACTGTTAATTTTTTTAACAAATATATAATCTCAATACATTTATATAAAGGTATAGAGGGTGGTTAAGATGGGGGGGGGGGGGGGGCACCAACCTCAAACAGTTTTTTTTATGGCAGCGAAACTTAAATTATACTATTAATTATGACCAGGAAGTTTTAAATAAGAGATTGGCATTCATTTTATATCAGGGCTTTTTTAGCTACAACTTTCATAATGACTTGTTTTTTGTTATAAAATAAATGCATGTTGTTGTTTTTTTGAGGTTGGCGTTTGTTTATTTTTACGAAGTTTTTTGGGGGGATAAATTATACAGAAGACAAATTAAAATAGAATTTAGAACAATATTTCAATAACTGGTTATTCAATTAATTATACAAAAGAAAAATTAAAAATAGAATTTAGAAATAATAAAATTTAAACAGATTTATAGGATACCTAAGACATAATTATACCTGCAATTAATCATTGTTCAAATAAAACTTTAACAAATGCGTGAAAAAAAAAAGTATAAAGCCATTTTGTTCAGTATGTTACCTTATAAGATTTTGATTTACATCTTCCTGGGAAAATTCTGAAGCATTCAATGGAACCCACTGTCCATCCAACTTTTTTTCTAAATTACCAAAAGCTACTGACTTTGTAATTTTGTAAGTAATATTCGACAAATCCGCATCCTCTGCCAAAAGCACTGCATTTGACAGTATAAAACTACTTTGTAGCTCAACATTTTTTGCTGGAATATTCTTCTTCAAGACTGGTGGTTCATCATTCAAAGGATTCACTTCAACAAAACAAGTCTTGGTGACAGAATGGGTTCCATCACTTATAGACAATTCGAAGGAATCAAAAAAGTTTTCCGATCCATCATGACGATACACAATTTTGTCAAAGTTTTCTAATGCCAACTGATTGAATGGAAGCTCCAGCATTGGACCTTTATTGACAGCCTGAAGGAAATGAGTTAGAGATCCATATTTTGGTTTAGTTTTCACAGTAAGTACTAGAATATCTCCAGGATAGTCTCTATCACCTGCAGATATTGAATCATTGTTCATTACATACGAGTCACCTTCATCAACTGTGATGTTTGATAAGTGGAAAAATGGGACTTCATCATTTAGTAAGATGACGCTGACATAAACGAGTACGGATGTTGAATTGTGCACTCCATCTGTTACGAAAACTTCAAAGTCGTCTGACTCTGGTTCAATATCACTAAAAGAGAAAAGGTTACGAAATAAATGCCAATAACCTTTTTAATTTTTATAAGCTATTTTATAACAACAATTTTAATAAATTAAAAACCCAACAAATAAAGTATAATTGGAATTATGAGATATTTGGCTCCTAGCAATTGAATAAATTGTACCTACATATAAAGCTATGAAAATGTAACTTATTATTCAAGAACAAAACCTAACAAATAAGTTATTAGTAGTAATATACAACTACAAATACCCAATTCGCTTACTGCCCAACAAGATTGATTAAATTGCAGTTAACATAGCAAATATAATCAATATTTAACCTTTTATATTACACATCTGTAGGTCTTACATGATTTAAAAGCATAGCTTCCCAATCTAATACATTAATCTTCCTTCCATTGCAATTGATTTCCCAAACCTACTGTAAAAACTCTACACTTACCTATGATTATGTTGCACAAAAGTAATGAATCCATCCTTAACGTCCTGGAGCGGAAAAGCAGTTATTCTTAGATTGCTTCCCCTTTCTTCAAAACCAGGAGTCGTTCTGGAGTTTTCCAGATATCCATACGTCGGCTGCTTGGCTATGACGATCAATAACTCAGCAGGAAATGTATCTTCATCAGAAGCAGAGAGATTTTCTTCTGTTACTGCTGTCCACCCACCTTCATCAACAAGAATTGCCCTTTTGAAGTACAATCTTGGCATTTGCGTGTTTTGGGGGAGAATTGTGACAAACAGTCTGAAAACACTATGTGAGGTCAAGCGTGAAAATATCTTATCAGTCACCATGAATGACAAAGAATCTTCCTTTGGATTCGGACCAATTTCTTGATTGTTGTGAACATAGAAAACCTAAATTTGGAAAATAAAAAATTATAAATTTCAAATTTTAAGGAATAAAAGCAATTAATAAGATTAATACAACAAATCTCCATGAGAACACACCTTTAGCACCTAGTTGAGAGCAACTTAGTTCAGTTGAATTATGCCCCACTAGGGCGATTTAGGGTGACTTAGTAAATTTAAAAGAAATTGTTTAAAATTTTACATAAAAAAATAGAGATACCTCTTTATTAAAAACATCCTTCTGGGTAAAGTGATTGGTCTTTTGCTTTCCAACTACCATTGTCCCTAGCAAAGGTGCTTCTGTTATCACAAAGTACAAAGACGAATCATCAGTGTCAATGTCTGTAGCAGCTAAATTCTGAAACAATAATTTTAAACAATAGTCAATCCCCGTAATATATTTGTGCCATGGTATAAGAAGGGACAACCTCAAAGAGAATCTGATGAGCAATTCCAAATGAAACCACTTATGAATCAAACAAAGTGTAATGAAGAAATTAGGCTTGCCCTTACTCGATTTAGCATAGGTATATGGATTAATAGAAAAACTTATTTCTGATAAAAATTTCACGAAATACAGTTAATTTGCAAGTGCTATGGTATTTTCTTGCTACACTATTTAGACAGGCACCTCAGTCCCTGATCATAGCCTAGACCCAGGGATTTTTATGGTGCCCCAGAATAAGCTGCAAAGCTATACATTTTGCCTAACACCTCAAAATTTGTATTTGATTTATGACTAGCATAATTCAAATCAATCCCATTTGATTTTCTATAACAATTAACACATAATTGATTTTTATTTACATTGTAGTTTGTGATGGACCTTATATTAAAAGCTTTACCCCCCCCCACCCAACCCCCCCACCACTACCCCCCCCCCACCTAACCACACCCCCCCCCCCCCCCCCCCATTTAAAATATATATTGAGCTACAATATCATTCAGAAGGAAAAAAAATTACACCAAATTGTCATAATCAAGTCCTGAAGGACCTACTGACTAAAACCCAATATGACCTGATACAAAATAATTATAGCTCCAGATTTATTGGATAAACCTACTTTGGTATAAAATTTATATTTAAAAAGCTTAGTAAAAAAACATGCTATGTGACAAAAAGTTAAAAACGAGAAAAGTAGTTTTACTTAGCAATTAGATCAGTTAAAATGGTACTTGCATACATGATTAAAAAAAATGTTTAATTTAAAGTTTGAGAAAAAGAGAAAACTTGTTATCTTAGGAAGAGAAAATAACAGGTTCGTGGACATAATTTTTTTTAGGTTTATCTTCTAAATCCATATTGCTTTGTAGCATTTATATCACTTTACAGTTACAAGGAAAATTGTAAATGCACCATATGTTCATGCAAATTATGCTCAAACTGATTTTATCTACCAAACTGACCTATGTGTCACTGTAACAGTTTTAAATTTCTGTGTGATATGCAAATGGATACAGGTTTAAGGTTGTTTTCACAGTGCTATATTTTAATTTTAAACTTGTATAATTTTTACAACTATAAAAGCTTTTCTCTTTGAAATCGGCCTTACTTTTCAAAAAAGAAAAAAGGGTAATACTACATTAGATATAAAACCATAAAATAATTCAAATTACTTATTAAAAAAATAATAAACTTCAAAATGCAAAAATAAAAGTTATTTTAAGACTTTTTTTTATTGTATTGACTAAAACAATACTGTTTGCAACATAAAACAATTTTGTATTTAAATTAACTTACTTCTGTAATAAATGTCCCTTGATATGCTGAAACATCAGTTCTGTGGAACACTAGAACAAAAAAAGAACATTTATTACAGAAGTAAAAAAAATTAAACAAATAGTTTTTACAGTTTTAAAATAATTAAATATTATCAAAAAGTGATACACGTGTATCATCGAAAATTTCAAATTACCAAAATAAATTAAAGCCTAATAATATTTTTTTAAATCTAAATTTTTTTGTAAATGGTCGCTTTTTGTATAAGAAAAGATATTACTGTACATACATTTAATCTATTTTAGAAACATTTTTCACAAAAAAAATATATATATATATTAATGAGTTTGCAAATTTGATACGAACATAACTGTAAGTTAAAAATTTATTAAGTTGTTGAAAAGGAATAGATTTCAATGAGATTAAATTGCAAATGGGAAAAGATTATGTGGATCCACTGAATATCCTCCAAAACTATTCACGGTTTTTGGCTTGTGCATATATTGATGGCCAAATTTAATGCTTCAAACAGCTGCTATAAATATTTAAGCAAATGAGCTAATTTTGATTATATTGTTTTTATATTCAAGAAATTGTTGTCAAAGGGGTGAAAAAAGAACTTGAAAAATCTCAGAATTTATTATTATTTAGGGGAAGGGGAGAGAAAATAATGTACACTGCTTCAAATTTTGTGATTACAATGTGAGTAACATAAAATGTAATTTCATAACCAAACAATAAAAAAGTTTTGAATATAGAGTGTGAAATTTTTATTTTTTTTAAATACAACTTTTAAATATCCTTATCATTTACCTGAGATGTAATTTGAACTTTTCCTCCTTCTACCACAGATATACGGGATTGCAACTCATTTTTCCAAATTGGTTTTTCATCATCTACTGGCTCCACTGATACTTTAACGTCGCCAGAAACAAAATGAATACCATCATTGACACCAACCTTGAAGCCATCTTTAAAGTATTCTGACCCATCATGAGAATACCTAAATAAAAACATCAAACGTAACTCAATTTTTTAATGTAATTATATAAAAGCTCATATTCTTCCACTATTTTAATAAAAAAAAAACTTAAAAGGTAGAACCTTAAAGTCAGAGAATTTTACTCCTAAACAATCAGATAATTTTCAAGAACATTTTCCTAAAAATGCTTATTTTTTATCCCTAAAAATTATATAAAAATATGTGTATAAACAATATTTTTTTTAATTTTTGTGTTAGATTTTTTAAGTTTTATAATTTTTAGTTTTTTACTTGAAGTTTTTTCATTTGTTGATGCTACGTTGCAGGATTTGGTTTTGGCTAAACTTAAGTCCCAGTAGGGCTACATCATAGCAATGGACAACCAGTCTCATAATTTGGAACCACGGTAAAGTGAAAACTAGGTCAAAAGAGTTAATTTTTTAAAAAATTGAAAATTAAACATTGAAAATTAAAATTAAACATTGAAAATTAAACATTGAAAATAACTAATAACGTATGCAAATATTTCATTCCAAAACAAAAAAAATGAGCAGGAAAAAGCAGGCACTTGAAAGCAAACACAATGCAAAATTTGACCTTAACCTTCCAAAAAATAAGTATGCAACTCACTCTAATCTTAAGGTGAGAATATCATCGAGTGAAAGTAGATCCCCGACCCTCAGGATTTGGTCACTTCTTCGTAAGGATCCATGGAGGGGCACTGTAAAGAGACTCATCTGCAGATCAGATGACAAAGTATCTGGATCATAAACGGACAGTTCATTTGTAGAAAGCAGAGTGGAAGAGCCCTCTTCCACAAGCAGTTCACCAGTATGAAGTTGAGGAACCTAGACAAAATAAAAAGGTATATACAGTAAAACCAATATTAAGTTTGCAGTATACAAATGTTCTACAAGAAAAAGGGTAAATAGTTCTCATTTTCGAGTGCGAGAATCAAATACAAAAAGGGGAATTTCACATTCAATAAACAAATTTATTTGTTATTTCAAGACATATATTTATTATTTTTATTAGTTTAGCTTCAGTTAGAGTGTAATTTTAATTATTTTTTCCTTCAATTTTGACATAACAGGGCGCACGAATATCAGGGTCAAAGGAGCAACCAATCAGAGAAGGCAAAATTTTGGCGCCAGCAGCGTTGTTTACGCAGTTTACAATACATTTCTCTGCTGCAAACTTAAGGTTGGCTTTTTGTATAGAGGATAAAATTTCTTTGCACTAAGATAACACATGGGCTTTTGGTTCAGTAGTAATAGAATTTGCACAGATTAAACAATGTAAGCAGACATTCAAAGTGAGGATTCTTCCAGTGTCAAATTGTTAGTGTTTTTTAATTTTAATAATATATGAGGGCCGTTTTGGAAGTACAGTTTTAAAATTATGTCGCTTTTGTTTTGAAATAGGTATTTTTAAAAGCATCTAAAATGATGGTGCTAATCAATTTTGCTGATGGTTGTGAAATATATTCTGTGATTCGCTTTCAAAGTCACAAATGTGCTAAAGGAAGTGGAATTCAACTTAAGATATCACATGTTTGCAAACAATACGAGCAGTGAAATTGTACAGAAATAAATTAAAAGTTTAAAAACAGATACTAAAAATTGTCCATGGTGACAAATAAAATAGCTGACTATCACTTTCATCAGTGAGAAGAGATTTCATGGATTGAGAAAGGATTACAAAAAGATGGAAATCAATATTATCAACAGCAATATTATCAACAATTTGGCCAATATTATCAACAACAAAAAAGTCAAAAAAATAATAAATAATTTTACCCTTCATTTATTCAAAACAGCATTGCTTACAACACATATCATTTTCCTAATACTCCCCTTTTTAAAACTTTGCATCATACATAAAACTATCATAATAAAACAAAAACTTTCATTTAAATGAAAAATTATTATACCTGATTATTAACTGGCAAAATGGTTATGTTGAACACTTGACCAGGAACAGTGTTTTTGTCCTTATCAGCAACAGAAAATATAAACTGCAAATATAGTGGATTCGGCCCAATTTCATTGGCTGGAGGCAAGTATGCTATTTTATAGTGATTTACCTGATGTTGAGTGAAGGATGTTATTGCAGTAAGATTATTGATTTCAGGTAAAATTACTTGAGATGACAAAGCAACAATCTTACCAGTATCTAGAAAAATAAAAATTCAATTTCAGACAAAATTCAGGTACGAAATATTATTATTTTTTAATTTACACTGGACAATTTTTGATATAACTAAAACAGTGTTAAAATAATCAAATTAATCTTCAACTAAAAGCATAGAAAAAAATAGAGGGAAAAAATAATAAATGAACAAAAGCTAAACCCATTTACAGAGCAAAAGATCTAAAAATTTTAATTAAATACGTATATTTATTAAATATTTTTACAATAAATAATTTTTTTAAAATCTTCAAGACTAAAATTAAAGAATTTATTTAAAAAAAACTAAACTATGTCTGTTAGAAGAAAAAAATTGGGAATGAAAGGCAAATCGTACATTAACTAAATTAAATACAAAACCAATAAAGTAAAAAATATACCAATCGAAAACATTTATGAAATAAATACCTGGGTGAGCAAAGGAACCAATAAATCTGGGTTGTGTAGTAAGAGTGTAAACTATTTCGCTATCTTGGGGAATCAATATCCATGAAATGTAAATTTTGGCTCTTGAAATAGCCAATATCAGTTTCCCTTACTTCAAGATTATAGGTACTAGCTGGATCTCTCTTAGGCGGATCATCTCCAACTGGTGAAATTCGAATAAAAACTTTATAAGGAGGAGAAATATTTGGAGGACCATTGGCATCTTGCAGACAGGATTTCCATAACATCAGTAAGATTCTAAAAGAGCAACATATCTATAATTTTTAAAAATTCTATAAATTAAAACATATAGAAATCTGGCTACATATACTTCCCCTGATAATATTGACAATGTTATCAAAGAAGGCATAAATTGTTTATGCAATTTAAATCTCTGGCTGTTTTGTAGCTAAAGCCAATGCATTTATAGTTGAGTTTTTAATATTTAATTTCCTCATTAAATCAATTAGTTATGACAAATGTTAGGTTCTATTGTGACAGTTCACCCACTATAGGTAAGGTAGATTTCAAAATTCATTTGCATTGAGTTCAATAATTTTTTATGACATAAATTTGGTAGAAATAAATAGTAGTTTTGGTTTGTTGGTACTAATATTTCATTTTTCAAAAAGAAAAAATATTTTTCTTCTTAAGTATAGGCATTATCATAAACCGGGGGTTATCATAAGAACTATAAAAATATTTGAGACATAACCATACTATTTGCAGAACAATTCATTATTTGCTACAAAAAATTACAGACAAATTACATTTGAAAATTTTCCAGTCATTTAAATATAATTAAGACAAAGACGTAATTACCTCATCTCCATTATGATGGAAATAAATAAGGCCTTTATTAATGTCTTGTTGAGTGAAATTCAGAACTGGCACTCCAATCTTTTCCCAAGAAAACTTTTTCCAGACAGTTCCAGAAGCAGGAGGCTTGGTCAGAACAAACATCACAAGTTCATCCGAAGTATCTTGATCAACAGCCCGAAGGACGGACGATGTCATTTGTGCTTCTCCCCCTTCTCTCTTACTTTCAGACCAACATTGATCACTAATGAAGGATAGTTGTCATCTTTGGGAATAATTGTTATTGGAAACTTAACATGTGTGGATTGGAATCCATCACTGATCCTCAAATGAATGCTGTCTCGATTCGAATCACTGTCATCATGGTAGTATATAACTGTTTCATTCATTATATTTTGTTGAGTGAACGACACGGCAGGCTTTCCTTCTACCTCCAACCGACCATGGTGTAAACCTCCAGTGACAAAGAATTGGATATCCTGAATGTTGTCCCCATCCACAACTTCGATATTGCTCCTCCTTACTGGTCTGGACTGACCTTCTAGTAACACCAAGCCAACATTCATAGACACTCTGGGTGCAGTGGTAATTGCCGGCCGAATTGCAATGTGCATTGTAAATGGCTCACTAAAGGCAAAATCAGGGTCGCGGATAATGAAGCCAATCTCGAACATTTGCCTATCCTTGAAAGAGCGTGCTGGTGGTTTATATGCTATTTCAAAATTATTTAGGTCACTTTGTTTGAAGGAATTAATAGGCCTAGTGCTATCAGCAAGGTGGACAATGCTACCTTGATGGGGCAGTAATGGCCTGGAGATATTGAATACAAGTTGATCTGAAGGTGTTTCACTATCAGTGGCAGATAATACAGCTGGGGGTGATAGCAGTAATTATGAACTGATCAACATCCATTAGGTACATGCCAGAAAAAGATGCCTTAGGGGGAAGATTAGGAAATCCTGGTTCGATTATGACAGGGATCTGGTACCACTCAGTGATTAAACTTCCCCCATTTAGATTGGGATCACTGACTTCGACTATAATCAAGATGAAATCAGCATTGGGAGATGGCGGCCGCAAGTGCTCATAGCGTAAACCCAGCTGCAAAAAATCATCACACCTCCTCTTGATAACATCAATGGATCTTTTTTCTCTTCCCAAGACTATTTGACCATGTGCAGGTCTTTGACTAAAGTGACGAGACATTCGAATTTTACAAATGGCACCATCTTTTCTACTAAAATTGAAATTCAGAATAGACTCATCGATGGGCTCTGTCAAACCAAAAAAGTCTTTTACTATTAAAGGTGAACCTTGTTGTACTATGTCATAAGGGCTGTCGTCGATATCAATATGCAAATCAAAATACTCTGATATTGTATCATGTTCAAGTAACTTGTATGCTCTTAGCTTCACTGTATCATTTGTAAGTAGAGGAGAACCGTGATGAATATACTTTACTGTTTTTGGGTTAAATGCACAATCAAATACCTGGAAAAAATACAAAAAATTTAAAACATAGAATGTTTCTTTAATGTAAAGTAATCCCAATATTTGACTGAACCCCATCTGTACCGTTGCTTTCTGATTCAATGAAACAGGGGACTTATTTAACCAAACAATATCATGCTGATCATCTATGCAAGACACTGGCTACAATGAGGGTTAAACTTGGTAAATTTTTTAAAATCTTTTTTATTACAAGTAAGATTTTTTTAAGCGATATGCTCATTCTTTTATGATTCAAAAACATAATTAAAATGCAAGTAAATTAATACAAACATTTACAAACATAGTTTCTTTAACAAAATTGAAATTCTATAGACTATAATGATTTTAATGTTATTTACAACAAAAAAAAAATTTATCGATATACAAAAGTAAAAAAGTTTTATGTGCTTTATTGATAATTTATCTAAATGGCATTTAGAGTTTCAAAATGTGAGGTATTTTCAATTGATTATGTTCTGTTCTTCATAATTGAGTGGTTAATTAAACAATTTTTTTTTAATTACCTGTGGTAAAAGCAGACCAACTTGTTGTGTCATTGGTTCATTGCCAATAACTTCTACTTTGCACACTGCACCTTGTGTGGAATTTTGAAATTGTAAATCAGTCGGTTTTAAGTAGACTTCCCTTCCAGTTCGGACCACCACATTTTCTTTGTTCAAAAGTAGCTGACTCGACACTTGAACAAAAACAGCAAAGGAAAATAGAATGTACCTCATTTTGCTGATCTACATGTCAAAACAGTTACCTGAAAAAACATGAAAAAGCAATTACAACCTTGCCTAATCAAATATTTGGGTTTTAAAAGCAAGCTCTAAGCATTCTAGCAAATTTAGGAGTATGAAATACAGCTAGGTATAATAAGCGATATCGTATATTTAGTTTTACAACTATGGTTTCAACGTGACAGAACATTAATCCCCACAATTAAAAAAAATACTTTGACCGGCAAGAAACTCAAATTGTCGTATTAGAATAGAAAGAAAATTCTCAATTATTTCTGGGGTTCTGAGCAAAACATAACTTTAGTGTTTATGCTAGATATGAGGAAAAAATCAGAGACTCTCAATTGAATTTTAAAAATACAAAATAGCAAGTTTCCATTTTTAATATTTTGAAGAAAGCAAATTTGCAGAAAGAAAACTACGAAACTAGTTGGAAAATGCATGGGCAGGCTAATGGTGAAAAAAAAACATAGGATAATGCATAAGTTACTAATCTTATTAGTTTTAGAAGGCATTATTACATTAATAAGCGGATTAAAAAGCGGATTTAGTCTTCAAATCGTTTAGCTATGGCTTTAAATTTATAAATTTTAAACATGTATTATTTCTGAAATATCTTAACAGATTGAAACAATTAATACAACGCGTAATTTCTAATACGTAAAAAATTAAAAACTAATAAAAATGAAACTAGAAAAAACTTACAATAGATAAACTTTAATTTAAACACATACCAAAACCTAATCAAGATCTGATAACCAAAACAAAACATTGCAGTAAAATGAGCATGTTTCAGTCTTGAGTGGCAACAGCTCCACATGAGTGAAAATAATGTTTGGAATAGTTAATCCAGGAATAAAAACAGAACGAATAGTTTTATGTTAAACAAGCTGATTAATAAAACCAAGCAAAGTTTTTGTGAAAGACGACAACAAAGAGTTCACGACAATGAAACAGATTTAATTTATAAAGTTAAGGGTAATATTGGCTGTGTTAAAACTTTAAATAAGATGCAGAAGTAAACACGTAAAAACTTTTCATATCAAAACAAACGAAAGCCGAACATCGAGGCCGAACCGTAAAACTGGTTTCAGGGACTGAATATCAATTTGATTTATAAGTTGAACACCAAAGCAATATAAATTATTATTAATTTAACTATCTATCTTACAATTACCATTTTGGAATGGGGTTAACGTCCTTAATGCTTGGAATATGTGGAGGATTTTTCTTGAGAAATACTTCTTTTGGCTCACATTTAGGTAATAAATTATTTGCAGCTTATAAGGTATGTTACATTGATATTGTTATAGATTTTAATTGTGGTCTTTTTTATTTTAATAGCATACACACCTATTTAAACCAATTTATTGTGCTTTTCATTATTGCTAAAAGTTGTGGTTTCAGTTAAGATTGATTCCCCATCTTCTTGTAATGTTGTGATTAATAAAAGACTGCAAGCACATGGCGCTGCAAGTTCTCACCAGTAGTTTGTTTTACAACTAATGCTGTACAATAAAAAATAGAGTAACCCATCTCTACCTTGGAGATCCTTTTGGTAGACAATGTGTTGCAATGCTAGCAATAACATTTGTGTCTCACTGCTTGCATGATGACAGAGTTAATGGTTAACAGATTAAATCGGATCGAAAGACATACAATGGAGAGTCTAAGATAAGAACTTAAAGATAAGGCTTATATAAAGATTTTGCTTTAATGCCTAATTTGTCATGGCATATTTTGATGCAGCGTAGCAAAAGTATCATCGGACCCACTTGCGTGATCTTCTAGATGGCCAACCACATTGAAATTACACTAAGATTTTTTCATTTAATAAAGTTCAATGACAAGGAAAGCATCTTAGCTGGATGGATTTTTGGTTCATTGAAGCTTCAAAAAAAGAGGTTATTAGTTGACAAGTATTTTGTGCTAGATAAGAGTTTAAAAAGACCGAAAATTTAAACTTCCAAAAATGCTTGACACCGAATGTTGTGTACCTAGAGATATTTTTAAGAAAGAAATTTGTAAGTTTATAAAATATTTTGTTAAAAAACTTATTTATTTAATTTGTTTTTATTCAGTGTTAAGTAGTTTTCTCATACAATGGAAAATATATAAACGCATCTAATATGTTAGCAAATCTTTTTTAATGAAAAGCTTATTTCTATCTGTCACTTGTTTGACTTGTGAAGTCTTTAGTCAAGCTAGAATTGTTTAAAGTCATGTTCACATTCATTGTTTTACTTTGTCTAACCTTTAAATTAAAAAAATCTATTCTAACGGTGTACACTGTCTAACAGATGTTTAATTTTGTTGCAGGCATTTCAAAAAGGAAAATTAGAAAATTATAAATTAGTTTTAATTGTAAGGGATGATTTAGGAATGGGCAGAGGTAAAATTGCTGCTCAGGTGAGTACATTTTGTAAACATCTCTGTTTCCCAAAGGCCTTGAAATTTATGTAGCTTTAAAAAATTAAGCTTTGTTATAAAAAGCCTTTTTTGGCCATAAAAAAGTGTTTCTGCTGGCTTGCCAAGTATTCAACAAAAGGGTTTGCAATGCCTTTTGCACTTTTTTCTGAAAATTATTTTTAAGAAAAATTGTGTACTATTTATTTGAATACAGGAGGTTCTACTATATGATATTTTTTTTTATTATTTTTGGTGTTGTTGTGTACAAATCTAAATTTAATACCCTGAAAAATATTCTTTAAACAAAATTGACCAAATTTGTTAGTCACATTACCAACAGGAAAAGGGGAAATACATTATATTTTAAGACAGCTTTAAAAAGTGCATAAGAAACAATTCATTTTAGATATGCTTTTTTTTATAAAAAAAAGTCTTGTTTGTTTGTCAGTGTCATTATTATTGCTTTATTATATTTTCAGTGTTCCCATGCATCTGTGATGGCTTACAAAAATGCTACTCTATATAATCCAGAAGCAGCTCAGTTATGGGAAGCTTATGCTCAAGCAAAGGTTGTTCTAAAAACTGATAATGAAAAAAGTCTGTAAGCAAAAATACAGTTTTATCTTTAAGTAATATTACTTTTTTATTGAATGTATTACTGGACTTGCAATTTATCTAAAAAGTCAATTTTATGGTCTCTTTTTTTATGCACATAGAAAATGTATTTAAAAAAATAAAGATAATGCTTAATATACAGTCTTATTATGGTTTATATGAATTTTAATATGAATTAAACTGCTAGTGTACTTTTAAAATATGGTCTTTAGCCAAAAAGTTTTTTTTTAAGGTGTTGCTTAAAGCATTTATATATTTTTTCTCATCCACTTTTACGACATCTATTCTACTATTGTATAAATGCGCAAATTGAATCTGGCTGGATGTGAAAGGATTTATAACTAGAAAAAGATAATGTGTCCTCATTTAGTCTAAGCCAAAATAATTATTTTCAAATGCACATTACACAGTCAAGACCATTTAATAATATCAATTCTTAATTAAAAAATTTCCGAAATTTAATTTAGGCTGGCTTTATGTGAAGCAGCTAAAACAAATGGCATCTGCACGAGTTTGGTTTGTGATGCAGGAAGAACACAAGTTGCAAGTGGAAGCAAGACTGTGGTTGCTATAGGACCTGGTAAGTATTTTACTGTCAGTTTACAAATGGGTCTATACACAACAACACCAAAAATACACACAACACCAAAACACCATACACACGTACACAACAACACCAAAAATAATAAAAAAATATCATATAGTAGAACCTCCTGTATTCAAATAAATAGTACACAATTTTTATACTACAATACTACAACCGACCTTAAGTTTGCAGCAGAGAAATGCACTGCGCAGAGGAATCTGGGTAAACAACGCAGCTGGCGCCGAAATTTCACCTACTCTGATTGGCTGCTCTTTTGACCCTGATATTCGTGCGCCTTGTTACGTCAAAATCGAAGGGGAAAAAAATAAAAATTACACTAACTGAAGCTAAACTAATAAAAATAATAAATTTATGTTTTGAAATAACAAATAAAATTGTTCATTGAATGTGAATCGCCTTTTTTATTCGATTCTCACACTCGAAAATGAGAACTATTTACCCTTTTTCTCGTAGAACATTTGTATACTGCAAACTTAATGTTGGTTTTACTGTAGAACTACATACTACACAGATAGCATACCAATGTGGGATCCATATAGGCCCATTTGGGTATGTTTGCACTTTCCATATGCCCCAGAAAGAAACTACCCAATTATTTTTGGTAAAACCATCTGACCCACATAAGCTATCACACTTTAGCCCATGTACAATTTTTTCAGAATAATTTTACATTTCTATCATAATTACTCTATCCCAAATAGTAATTAACATTGAGTCCTAGATAAGATAACTATTTTCAATAACATGGGTGTATATGGGTAGCCCGGTTTGGGGGACAAAATATCGCGGCCGAAATATCGCAGGCCAAAATATCGCCGGCCAAAATATCGTGCATATTTTGGGTGCACGATATTTCGGTCGTGATATTTTGGCCCGCGATATTTTGTCCCATTACCGGGTAGCCCTAACCCATAGTAAATCTAGAAAATGCTTAAATCAGGAAATATTGTATTTGCTACAAAATTATAAATACATACAATCTGTGGGGGGGGGGAATAAGTATTTGTTAATTTGAAGTTTGTTATTTACTTCAAACTATTTTTGTGTCAGTTTAATATTTTTGTTTTTAATCACAGCCAAATGTATATTTGTTAAGAAATACTGAACCTTGAGTTTTACTTTAATTTATTTTTATAAGGTAGAAGTTCTGATAATTAAATATTGTCTTTAATTTATAGGACCAAAGGATGCTATTGACAAAATTACTGGTCATTTGAAGCTTCTTTGAAGAAAATTCAAAAGTAAATATTTTATTCCTTAAATATATCATTTGTAAAATTATTTGCCAAAATTTATAGATATTGATTTTATAATTCTTCTTATGTTTTATTTATCTGAATTATGTAACAATTTTTAAGGGTTAGAATTTTAGTGTAATTACTATTGTTCTCACACACTTGAATTGTGTGATCATGAAAATTAACATAAATTTGTTCTTTATTGCAGTGATTTTTAAAGAATTTAGACAAGTAGTGACTTCTTGAAAATTTTGAATGTAAGTCACATCAAAGATGAAGAGAATTTTAGAGCCATAAACATCTATATTGTGGTATTTAGATTAAAAACATATCCTGGCGATTTTTATAGAAAGTTTCATGGGAAAAAAACAAATCAATGACTGTTCAAAGTTGTTTCACCTTGCAACAAGCTTCATTGTGTATTTATATTTAATGCATTTAACATAATGTATGTCTAAATCCCATGTGATCTGTAATCTGAAATGTGATGATTGTTATTGACAAAACCAATCAAGACAATATCTTTGTAAAAACTATATTTTGTTAGATGCCTGATTGTTCTCTGAAGAACTTTTATAATTTTTTCTCTTAGGAATAATTGAATAAAAGTTAAACAATTAAACATAAGATATTTATAAAACAAATTCATTGTGACTACAATATGCTAATTTACTAATCAAAAGTACCACAAAGTAAGAGCAGCATTGTTCTCCCACACAAGCTTCACAAAAACCTCCTAATTAATCCAATATCAATCAATGAGTTAATATAGAATATTTAAAGGAGTTTCAATAAAAAAATAATACTTACAGTAGGAAGCAATTTGAGTAACATATATATTCAATTAAAAAAATCAATAGGAATTCAAGAAAATAAGTTTGTTTATTTACATAAGTTGTTTACAATCCCTTGTAAAACCTAAATCAATAGAAAAGCAATTCAAACGAAAAATTAATACAAACACAATTATATATCTATAGTCACTAACCAATTACAATTAATTCACACATGATGCAAAAATTTCATTGCTATAATATAGTCACAACATGAATGAAATATTATTGTACAAAACATAAGATATTTTTATAATTTTAAAATAATGCATGCGCCCAATAATAAATCTGTTAAGACAAAGGAAATAACCAGCTTTAAACTACCAGTCCTATAAACATCATTTTAATAGATTATAAACCTGAATTACAATTAATTTGATCCAAAAGTATTTTTGTTTGGTGCCAGGCTAATCCATATTTTATTTTTTAAAAAGTGCTACTTCACTTAAAAATAAATTTTTAGTATCCTACAAAAAGGAAGACTTCTTCTATTCTCAAATTAGTAGCAATTTTTTTAATGCATATTTTATTAAATTGTTGATAATATAATAATACGAACACAAGAATTTAAGAAAAATTTTGTCAATTGTCAAGCTTTAAGAAAATAGTTAAATTCATGACTAAATAATCACTTCATAAGTATCACATACACATAAGGCAATGGAAAAATGTATACTTTTTACACAAAGTAACACAATGTCAGAAGTTTTTTTTAACCTTTAAAAAAATATGTAATGCAGATAAGCATGTGCAATATGTAGTCAAGTTTCATAGATATATCTTTAAAATATTACAAACATGCTTTGCTTGCCATCAAAGTTTTCATATATAAAAAATAATATACTACTAGTACATAATAAAATAGAAAACTTTACATTTGAAACAACTTTGCTGATCCCATGCTGATGCATACTACATTATATATCTCACAAATTGTTGAATATTTCCACAAAGCAATTTGATTTCAAAACAGATAAAAAATTATCTTTTTTAAATAAACTAGTGGGCATTTTAAATGCAATGGAACAAAGGAGACAATCTCTATTAAACAGCCTATTTATAAAGTTGGATGATTACATAATAAAAACATATCAAAAGATTAAAATACAATCTTTTCAAAGTTTAAAAATAGTCAGCTTAATTCTAACCACAGGTAGGGAATGTCACTAAAACAGGGAGAGTTGAAAATTAATGTAATAATTAATTTTTAGAAAAGCTATATTTATATGGAAAAACAGTGTACATAAGAAATTGTTAATAAGATCGCTGGTATGTTTAATTTAATTCGACAAAACTGAATACAATGATTTTTTTTTAATTGCTGTGTGAAGAAATTAAATGTTTCCTCAAGAACTACATTTTGTTCCGATATTATTACTATTTTCTCTTTGACTTCAAATCTGTAAACTCATCCGTTTCTGAATGACCATTTCCGAAAACATTACTATTTGTGAGTGGAAATAGAAAAATAGTGCTGCTAAAATTTGTGACTTTGAAAAATTTGTCGAAACATAATAAAAAGAATGCACTGCTATATTTAGTTTAGTGCCATCTTCGACAGGTAGGAATAATAGTTCTTCACCAAAACAAAATGCAAGGCATAGATGTAATGCAACTAAGCAGCAGCAAATACCTGTTTCGTTAGGTACCTAACAAGAGTGGCTCCACATTATGCACAAATTGAAATAACTTCAATGTATCACATAAATATACAACGAATACCCCATACCAATGAAATAACATAAACATTCCATAAAAGTAAAACTAAATAATAATATGCTCAACCTTTTTACCACATGGGTACCACAGTATCCATCGTGGTACAATTCTCATCGATCCACGGTAGCATCAGATCCTTCATACTCTGACATACCTTCGCCAATGCAATGCAGTCACCTTCCGAACTATGCCCGCCCACTGGCTTTTTACCAAAGAAATAAAGATGCAGGTTATCCAAGGCATAAGAAATTCCCCGTGCTCCATACTTTACGGATTTTGGAACCTTTCTTTCCGGCGGAAATACGGGGACGCCTAGTTCTCGGAAGGCCTTCAGTGTATCGGCAATAAGTATGTCAGAGGAGAGACTGATGGAGAGTCGGTTGAGTTCTGCCTTGAACAGTGGGTAGTCGTATGATGCCCCGTTGTGGGCAAGGATGCAGACAGGCTTGGGGAGATGGTTCAGGAAGGCTATGATGGCAGATGCAGCATTTTGGTCGAATGGCTCTTGGTCGTAGAGATTGCCATCATTAAGACCTGGAATAATAAGATATTAAGGAATATAAGTATGATGGATGCCTGGATATAAGTATGAATGGAGTATGATACGGATACCTAAGTATGATTTGGAATAAAAGTACTATGATATGGATATCTGGAATATAAGTATGAAATATCTATTTAGTTTTAAAAAAATATGCAAATAAAAAATAAGTTTGGAAATATGTGCGTTTTTTTTTTCAAATGTTAGGATGAGTACTAAGGCAAACGGAAAATGACAATTAAGAGTTAATAAGTGGTAGGTTTGTATATTTGTCAATTACACGTTTGAAGAACAGAATAAATTTGCACTTAATTTTTTTTACCTTGAGCCAACTAAACATAATCCAAAAGAGCAGTCATTTTGGTGTGTTTTTACCATTCTTTATAACATAAAAGACAAAGATGTTTTTCAAAAACTCATTTTAGAGGCAAACTTCCCAACCTTACATTTCCTCAAGCATAAAGTCAATAATATCCTCGACTATGCACAAAATTCAATTATTAATAAATATCAACACACTACTAATTATAATAACCAACTATAAGCAACATACATACTAAAAACTTTCAACTCTTACCAGTAACTTTTGCTGCACCCCACGAGACACTGGATCTTGGTCGTGTGCACAGAGATATCTTCTGAATTATCCTTATATCTTTTAGTTCCGTGCTTGAACTGTTTTCGAATTCTTTCCTCTTCATTGCTATCATGGATATTTCTGTTATCTGCACATTGGGTTTACCAATCTCGTGTCCCAATCCTGTGGTTTCCAAGTCGAAGAAGACATATGTGGCTATGGGTTTGTCCGCTGGTCTCTTGCATTGAGGTTTTTTCTTTATATTCTTAGGGATTGCACCCATGTTTGGTTCCACCGCATCCCCATTGACTTTTGGGCTTAACACACCACGAACTGCAGCAGTTGGTGAAGAGGCAGCAATAGGGCTTGAATTAACATTGGGACTTTTGGTGAAAAGGGACCCAAGGACTTTGGGGCTTATCCCAGCTCGGTTAGCAGTAATTGCCGATGATGAAGCATTGAGGCTGTCAACTATTGTACCATAAGAATTTTCATCCACTGAATCTAAGTCAAAGGAAACCCCACTAACCTCAGTTTCAGAAGAACTAATAGAAATCGATTTCCTTACATTATAAACACTTGAATTAAGTGCATTCAAATAAGGATCAACAATTCCTTTTGGGTTTAATGCAGTTGGAGTGGTAGTAACAGTGACCGAATTGTTAATTGTATTCACAAATGGATTTTCGTCAAAAACTTCGGGTTTTGGACTTGTTATATCTGCAGAGGTGGTACCAGGACTTTCTTTTAAAAAATTTGGTTGTAAAATTGCCCCAGTAGTTTTCGGACTTAAATCACTGACATTATTAGTATTTGGCAATGCTGAAGTAATGGGGCTTGAATTTACCACAGGTCCTTCTTTTAAAACACTTGTTTGCAATGCTGCCCCAGTAATTTGGGGACTTAAAATGGTGCCATTAATAGCATTTGGTGATGCTGCAGCAATGGGGCTAGAATTCATCAACTGGCCATTTTTTAAAAAGAATACTGGGGAATTCAATACTGGATTGGAAGCTACGATATTAGGGCTCGAATTTGCAAGGAGGCTTCTGTTTAAAACGAATACAGGTTGTTTTGTTGCTGCATTTGAAGCTCCTATGTTAAACGAGCTAGCTGACAAAGGTGCATTATTTTTAATAATGTAGACTTTTTTACCATTAATTAGTTCTGGGCAGCTGGATGATAAAGGTTTGGGTGCGGCAACTGAAGCTCCATCCATGGATGTTGTAACTGTAGTGGAATTCATCGCATTTATGTTGCTAACCGGCACCAAAAATACAACCGAATTCGACTCAGCTATCTGCGATTCAGCGCTTAGTTTCTTGGCATTTTTCTTATTTCCTGCACGTTGATTACGCCTGGAACTCATGGTGATTGATAACCGAAGATTAAAAGGTAAACAAGATAAAGAGTTATGACTCACAAAACTTTCCGAATTGTGTGTGATTCAAATGCTACACATCTCTGTTCGGTAATTAAAACTATTAATTGAAAATAAAGATAGAAATACAATTTTTATTTAACAAATCTTTGAAGCAAGCCTAAATAAACAAATGAAAGAAATAGCGGGAAACTCGACTCACTAACGTCAACAAACAAACCGCGCCAATAGTGAATTCACTTCACATCCTTGGAGAGAAAAAATGCAAACTTCAACAAAATTCAAGAATCAACTGAATTGAATTCATCATTTCAGATTCAGAATGTCGTCACTCGTCAGTGGGTTGATGTTTTCATCACAATTATTTTCTTCGCTGTGACTCCGTTTACGGCACTGCCAGAAACCCATCGCGTTTACGGCACCATCTGCGCATGCTCAGAATATGCCAGAAATCCTTCGCTCTAACGGCAGAACACTGCACATGCGCAGACGGATACTGAAAGTGAAAGATAGTTTGCCTCGTTGGCTTTTTTATCGCTCAAAGTTGATAAGGTTTTGGGAATAAAAATGAACAGCGTGGTTGTGATGAAATCGGGGGATCCTCGTTGCCAGTGTTATTTTCTGTTTTTATTTACTTAACCCTATCAGCACACATAAGCACTTTAATTAGAATTACGATCTTATAAATGCTAAAAAATATAATGTAATTAAATGTAATTAAAATAATATTTAATTGCAATTAAAATTTTTATTTTTTGAATGAAAAACTAAGTTAAGAAAATATGAATTCTCATCATGTGGGCATGATGGTAACAAAAGTTCTGATATTGTCAAATTATTGTCTTACTTTTATTGCTAAAATTTTACATTTAAAAAAATTGGTGCCCAGGTCGCCATTTTGTACAATTCCCAGCAGAATGTAAATGTGTAGATACAGTGGTGCCTACAAGTGGTTTTGATGAAGAAGATTGCGTTGTTGAAATTTTAAAAGGTTAAAAACCATAGTAAAAATTGAGAATAAATTATGTAATGACCAATGAAGTTTTTATTTCGTTCCTTTAACGAAGGGTGTTCTTATTTTCCTTAAACAACAGGGCAGGAGTAGCCCAGTTGGTAAGACGTTGGTTTTTAGATCAAGTGATCCCAGGAGGCATTGGGTTCGACTATACGGTAGGCTGGATCAAATAATATTTTCTATGAAAAATAAAAACGGCCAGTACGTAAAAGGGACCTTCTTTAGTGTCATAAGGGCAGGTGTAATTTTTTTTTCTTCTTAATAACTTTATGTCTTAGGTTCCAACTACAGCGCTAAAAGCCCGGAAATTCTGGGCAAATTAGAAACATGTGAGACACACCAGTAAAATAGATGTTACCTGCATATTGGTGCTAAAAATGATAAATATTTCTTCGATTCAGTCCCAAAACATTTAAAAAGACTTTTAGTAGTGTGTCTACATACAACGGAACAAACCTGGTCGAATATCAAGGTGTTTTTTTTTAAAGCTGGTGCCGTTATGTGGACTGGGCCGAGTAATTGCGCTTTTCACTAATTGTAATTGAGTTCTCTAGCTATTACTATAAAATATGCTAGGTAGTTGTTATAATAACTATTAAGTCAGCCATTATGACTTTCTTGGTGGGGGGGCAAGTTCGCCGAACACTGCGACCTTAGGTCTATTGTATTCAATCCCAGAAATGACACAATCACAAGAGACACACAAAGAAAGAGACGACACAAACACTTAGACAAATAACAACATTTATTGACGGATACAAACATCCATGCCATGACCGGGACTCGAGTCTGAGCCCACAAGCTCCAAGGGCTTAAAAGTCAGCCATTAAAACAACTCAAAAATAGAAAAGCGGTGCACCATATACATTACAAAAATTCCGCAACGGTATTAAAAACCTTCAAAATGTTCTGAAAGTTATACATCATCCTCTACAACATTTAATTTTTGCGGATTTTTTAGGATCGATCCGTCATTGACTTAGATTAAATTTGGTGTATTGGGGAGAAAAATAAAAATACAAAAGTTTTCTTCGTCGATACTTTCGATTAACCCTACTATGCGGTGTTTGACACTGCCCAACCATAAACGAATTGTGCAGTTAACAACCTAACGAAAAATACTCTGTGTGGAGGGGACTGGTGCACATTAAATACGTCGTGGTTTAATAAAGGGCCACCCTAAAACTTTGATACGGTTGTGTTAAATTTTTGTTTTGCAAACACACACTCACTGGGAATTGAAATTTTTTTTTATTGATCATTTGGAACAAATTCGTGTTGGCACAGAAAATGAAACATATCTAAAAAACATTTTCATAAAAACAGCACAATTTTTAATAAACATTAACAAATGCTGATTATAGGAATACCTAGTTCTATAGTAATTTTTTATGTCATTCTTTTTAAAGTAATTTCGGAAAACCTTTGTAAATAGGGGGAGAGTGGTAATGAATGGGCCACTAACAAGATATGAAAAAGTATTGGCATACAATTATTTTAGATGTCACCAACAGATAGATCTACTTGTTCTACCAAACTCATCAAATTTTCCATTGCTTAAAGAAGCCATTTTCCACTAGAGTAGCTGGTTGGTCAAGAAGATTGAAAAGTAAATTTTTCCCTTTTCAGTAAAATAAATAAAGTATATATTTTCATTGCCATTATGTGTAATATGTAATAGCAAGTCCTTGCATATCTGTAAACTAATTTTAGGATGTTTATAGATGATACTTGAAATGAATATACTAAAAATAAAGCTAAATGCATTCCAGAAGTATAGGTGGGGCTGAATGGGCCACTGTATCAGGGTCATGAATGGGCCACCTTTGCCCTGACCATGAAAATATTTTTTCCCCCTTTTCTGCTTAAAATGTGTATCATAACTGGCCGTCATTGACTTAGATTAAATTATTGTCTAGTTAGGTTTATAACGATTTCTAAAAAAAAAAATATATCGCATTTTGTCCAAGTTTATAAATTTTGATAAGAATTGTGTATTAATTACTTTTTCAGAATGCTTTTGTGTCGTATCATGTCAAGTGGCATTTATTTTGTCATACTTGGTGAATAGAAGATTAATTCCACCGTTTTCATTGAATTCATTTAGTGGCCCATTCAACACCATGGATGGGGATGAATGGGCCAAATTTCTATATTTTTATTATCATTCATTAGATATTTTCCAATCTAATTTTTATGACTTTTTTTATATAACCAAATAAATAAAGTAACTGAAGAGCTAATTTTAGGACAAAAAAGTTTATTAGAAAAAATCACAAAAATTAAAAACCAAAAATTGCCCCATTCTCCACAATCCCCTACATCCAAATTTCCAAACGCTACAGATGAATGAATGAGTTATTAGCATTTTAACACTAACATTCAATAATTTCTCTTAAAAAACACGTTTTCCCTCGCACCACGTTTTCTCGCGCACTCAATACTTCGGGAATGAGAAATGTACAGCTGGCAAAACGACTCATCTTCAAACTTAACATTAATCAAATCGTCGTATGAAGAACATTATTTTCTACTTTGAAATTTTATTTCATTCATCATACCGATTACCGATATTAAAAAAACAGGTAAAACAGACAATCCAAGAACGCACGCGGCAACAACACAACAACCCAACACGCTACAACCCTACCTAACAACTTGGCGATATTTTCATTTGGCTGCTCACAAAAACGCTCCGCGATCAAGTCGAAATCTGCGCATGGCGCAGCTGGTGCCGTAAACGCGATGGGTTTCTGGCAGTGCCGTAAACGGAGTCACAGCGTATTTTCTTTGATTAAAATGTCATGGAATGTTTTAATTTCTTAACTAGATTTTTAAGTTTATGTTGGTTAAAAATAAATTAGAGCTCTAATATATCTTCAGTACATTTTCTTATATTCTGCGTACAAATTCGAGTCTTAAACGTAAGTACGAATTTGAAATGTAAACAGTGCGTTGTTCTATTGACTTAATACATTCTAGATGGAAGAAATCAAAATTTATAAATACGTATTTTGTTGTTAGGATCACACGATATATGTCGGAATTGTTTGCACAATGTTATCTTTCTTTGCTCATAGTGAAAATCCTGTTTCAATTATTGTTTTGGTTGTAGATATATTTTCTTTCGAGACTAGTGTGTTACTTAATAGATTAAAAAAAAGCCTTGAACTTTGTAAAATACTAAAATTATCGGATAATTTACTTAAGGAACAATTATTTTTTCCTTAATAAATGCAAAGATATCTTCAATCATACAGACTTAAAAAGTGTGCTAACTTATGAATAACTGACTAATTTAAGAAGATTATTTTAAAATATTAGTTTTAACACTACCACTAATCATTAAAGTAAACATACCAAATTATAAGTTTAATATCAAACACTGATTCAGAATAGTGTTCAATAAATCTGAAACTTAAAACTGTTTTAGAAAATCGTAATCATAGATGTATGCTGCTTTAAAATCATGTTTTAATAAATTAAAAAAAAAATTAAAAAAAGAATAAGTTTATATTAATATTAACAAATAAAAATATCATGAGTTATGTTGTAAAAACATCTTTGAGCATATGTTTCCAAGGTTCTGTTTATGCCAAATATAGGAATCATCTTGTAATTTGTTTTTTAATTTTTGAATCAATTGTGTTTTATTCCTATGTTGTAGAATAACAAATTTTTAAATTGTTATTTGTTAATATTTTTTACTTAGCTTAGCATCACTATGAGTCGACGTGGTAACATTGCAACAACTCGGCTCAGGAAAGATTACATGAGGATAATGAATGACCCTGTTCCTTATGTCAAAGCTCATCCTCTATCATCAAACATCTTAGAATGGTGAATCTTTGATTTTTATTTTAGTTTCTCTATTTTAAATTTTGCCAATATTCTCTAAAAAGATTTTTTAGCATTGCCTATTCACTATTCATGTCAAAGTGGAATTCATTGACCACATTTTATAGCTGATCAGACATGTGATTATTCTGCCAATTGGCGGAAATCCACCAATTTATTTGTCAAATGGTAATTTAGTGAAAAAAATCGGCCTCAAAAGACATTGGTAGGCCAATGTTTTTTTTTTAAATCCTACACCAATACCCCAGTTTTCGGATCACCGAAGTTTTGTGACTTTCATATCCTCGGAGTTTCGCGACTTTCAGATCCCCAGGGTTTCGCATCTTCCAGATCCGCGACTTTCGGATCCCCGGAGTTTCGCAATTTTCGGATTATACCTTAAAATTTCAATTGTATTTATTTTAAAAAAAGACTAAATCAAACACAGACATACAATTCTTAAAAAATATAGAAATCGGGAGGATTGCTTTATTTCCTATTTTTTTTATGGATAACACATGGATTTACCGAGTTTGGGTTTTTCCATCGGCCGTTGTAATTTTTTTAACAATCGGCATCGGCCAAAATTCGCCATCGGTCGATCCCTAGTTATCTGTCATAATGAGCAAAATTCGGCTATTTTTTTTGCCAATTTTTTCTTTGACCAATCACATATCTGAGCTGATAATCACTCTTATTTTGAGCAGGTTTAACTACTTCAAAGTTGTTTTGTTAAATTATTCGAAATCAACTTATAAAATATAATTTTTGAATAATATGTAAAAGTAAGCGTAAAAGCATACAGTATTTTACATTTAAAATATTAAATTGTATTCCTAATACTTGACACTGATAAAGTAAAATTTGTATTTCCCAGGCATTTTGCAGTCTTGGGTCCTGATGATACTCCATATAAAGGTATACTTTTAACATAGCATTATAACGTTTCACCTTTTAGCGATTGAATATTCCTATTAACTTTTTATTAAGAGCATTGAACTTTTCATAAGGACCACTCAGCTGGATTGGGCAGAGTATATGTCATCAGTAGAGATGTTAGTAATGGTCGAGATTAACGGTCGCCAGTCGCCAGCTGGCGACCAACAAAAAATTTTGGCGATCAAAATTTCTTGATGCAGTCGCCGCGGTTTCGTGACTTACGGATCGCCGTAGTTCCGCTACTTTCGGATCGCCGTAGTTCCACGACTGTCGGATCGCCGTAGTTCCGCGACTGTCGGATCGCCGTAGTTCCGCGACTGTCGGATCGCCGTAGTTCCGCGACTGTCGTATCGCTGTAGTTCCGCAACTGTCGGATCGCCGTAGTTCCGCGACTGTCGGATCGCCGTAGTTCCGCGACTGTCGGATCGCCGGAGCTCCGCAACTTTCGGATCCCCGGAGTTCCGCGACTTCCATGATCGCCGTAGTTTCGCGATTTGCGACCTTCGGATTCCCGGAGTTCCGCGACTTTCGGATAACCGGTTCAGCGACTTTTATGATCGCCGTAGTTTCGCAACTTACGGATGTACGGAGTTTCGCGATTTTCGGATCCCCGGAGTTCCGAAACAGAAGTTTCGCTACTTTCAGATCGCCGTAGTTTCGCGATTTACGATTTTCGGATCACCGGAGTTTCGCGAATTTTGGCTACCCAAGTTGAAAATTTATGTGCACAATTTTTAGGTGCACCTAAACCTATAGCACCAGCTAATTTCGAACCCTGATGTAACCTCCAAAGTTGTAAAAAGAGTGACTGAAACCAATGATAATTGCTTGCCATATTTTATATAATAAACGTTTTTTTTAATGTTAAAACACTGGTCTTTTTTAAAAGAAGGTTTTACTTGTTTGAGACTAATTCATTAAAAGTGTATGCAAGGCAAATCTGATATTTAAATGATACACTTGTAAAATATATACATTCTCTTGTACTGCAGAATGTTGAGAAGTTTATATTTTTGTAAAGCTTTCAATTGCATATTTCCAGACAAGTTACAGCTGCTTGCCAGTGTACAATAAATCTTTCGATAATGTCGAAATTCGCAGGGGGGCGGTCCTTATTCCCTGCAGCCACATTTTTTCCAAAAAAGTCATGCTGCAGCCACATTCAGAAAGTTCTGCTACTGGGTTAAATAATAATTCATTTCAGTGTTCATTTGCATTTTTTTTTTGGATATTATATTACTGTCTTTTAGTAAATATTTATGCTTTATTTTGATTCAGCAGTCTGATTTTACAGAAATTTGTTAAGTACAATACAATTCTTCCATTTAGCCGAACACATGAATGTGGTTTAACTTTAATCGTAATTCTCAAAAGTTCCTATTTTATTTTGGCTCCCAAAAATGTAGAGTTGGCGACCAAAATTTAGGGTCCCAGGAGCCACTGGCTACCAAACCAAATTTCTAATCTAGAGCATTAGATGTTAGGCATAATTTAGAGTTGAGTCACGAGAATTTACATACAATTCAATGATTGTGAGTGAATCTATTTTGAGTTTGCCATTAAGGTCACAGTCTGGTTGTTTAAGTTGGTTAGTTGGTAGTAGTTGAACGTACTAGGCATTTGACCATTAACTTCAAAAAGGGAATTTTGCATTTAAATCATCTGTAGTGGAAACAAATTAAGACTTTGGTCAAATAGCCTATCTGAAGAGTCTAGTTGCAAAACTTGTATTCCCCAATGCGATGTAACTAAGATATAGGTCTTGCCTGTTCATCAACAACTTCTGCAACATAAATTTAATTTAAAAAATCGCTGATGAACCAACAGGACTCTACATCATACTTATTCTTTGAAAAATATCAGTTTTTCAACTAGACCCTTCTTCTCTATGAGACTTAAATGAACTTTAAAAGAATTCTGGAAAAATCCCTTTGCAACTTGTATTTCTTTATTTTAATCTTCAGGTGGTGTCTATCATGGCAAGCTTATATTCCCGGGCGAATTTCCCTTCAAGCCTCCCAGTATTTATATGATCACTCCCAATGGCCGATTCAAGACCAACACTCGTCTGTGCCTGAGTATTAGTGATTTCCACCCAGACACTTGGAACCCTTCTTGGTCAGCTGCTACAATCCTCACTGGTCTCTTGAGCTTCATGGTGAGTGTATAAACTGGGTTTATGCTTTTCTGGACATTGTCCTCAACTCAGCCAATTAGGAACACAGTACCCATGCTCAGATACTGCTTAAAAGTTGCTACACTGTTGTAGAGCATGTAGCCTTTCTACAGATCCATTGCTTGGACATTTCTATGTCCAAGCACAACTTAACTCAGTTTTTTTTTACTGTTAACACTCCTTTAATTAATTTTAAACAAAAGGTTAAACATACCATGTATTTAAAATCAAGTGTGATTATTCGGTAATACTCTGTATTTGTATTGTAACTTTGTTATAAATTGTTTTAATGCTTTAGAGAAGGGGCTTACATTTTTTTTTATATTTGAAACATTTCTGTTCTTTATTTATATTTCAATTAGCAAGCAGATTTAATGTCCAATTAAGAATCTTGCAATACTTACTAATTTGTTTACACACACACAATATATATATATATATATATATATATAAGGTAGGGTGGTCCTCAAAAACGAATTTTCGATTTCAAATAGTGCCACACCCAAACCACACCCTATTTTATTCATATGAAAAAACATTTCCTGCAAAATTTCAGCCAAATCAATTAATAATAACACGTGCCCCACGGGGCTTAAAGTTTTAAAAAACGCTAAATTTTGGGGTGTTTTTTTAATAATTCCGTTATAAATCAATATCTATGCAAACTAAACGAAAAACCCCTCAATACAAATGTTATAGAACATAAAATTTCCTACCACTTTGTAATTTACACTTTTGATCTAAGAACAACAGGTTTCGAGTTATAGGGAAAAGAACGAGCAATATTTTACGAGATTGCAAATCATGGCCACACTATACACAAACGCTATCCATCACAATGGTGTGACACAAAAGTGATTATTTAGATAACTTTTAACTGTTCTGTCTAAAAATTAATTAAAAAGGGACAGCTGCAAAAAAAAAAAACACAATTAAAATATACCACAATTTAAAGTACTTCGACCGGCAGGGCCGTCACGTGGGTAAGGCGGGGGGGGAGATGTATCGAATCAAAGCCTGTTTGCAGGTACAATGTGTGTGTGTGGGGGGGGGGGGGGGTGGGGGGGGGGGGGTAAGGGCGCATCGGTTTTTACAAATTTTAATTTTAATATAAATAATTTACCACCTACTATACTTATTACAATATGTATAGCTTCAGTACAGTTTTTCAATCGTAAGATGTGTATTTTTTGTGTCAGTCTTGCACAGTCAGTAAAATAAATTGTTTTTGGATTCATTCTTTGTAAACTGATAGTTGAATTCTTAACATCACACCTCTTTCCGCTGTCAAGTTTACGAATGTTAAAGATCTTGTATTCCCCTTCCTTTTAAATATTCTGCTTAATTACACCATTATAATGGATCTAATTTCTTAAATCTTCCTTAATGTGAAATCTCTGTTATGGAATCTGTTTTATAATCATTCTTACGCAGTGGTTTCTTTCGCGGGTATGAATACATGCTTTCCTCTAAAATTTGAGGTCTTCATCCATTAAAAAGGAAACACTTGTGTAATTTCAGGTTTACTTCACCCATATTTAAAAAGAATATGCGTAGCAAATCTCCACGAGGTAGCAATTTGGCACCGGGTACTTGGATTTCATTGAAGCAATGAGAAATATCCGTTTTCGAGTGTTTTTTTTAGTAAAAAGAACTTCATATACACCTTGGAACAAATGACCGAAACTCATACAAAGGTTGCTTTTGCCATCTATTTCAGAATAACGCATAAGCTTTATTGAAATGCAACAAAGTCTTTTGAGCAGTTACAAAGGGTTAACATCTTTTCTGTCATTAACATATGCAAGATTTTTTATTTTTTTGCTTCAACTAGAGGCAGTAACCATTAATAATGCAGGGGAGGGGGTGGATAAACATGTGTGTCCCTGTATGACTTATGGTGTATCGCTTTTTCCATTAAAAAAGCTAACTCTATTGTTAAAGCACCGCCCCCCCCCCACCCCTTACCCACGCGACGGCCCTGACAGTATTTAAATTGTGGTGTATTTTAAACGTTTTTTTTTATATAAATACTTAAATCTGCCCCTTTTTAGTTGATTTTTAGACAGGAAAATTTTAAAGTTATCTAAATAATAGTTTTAGGTCGCACCATTGTGATGGATAGCGTTTGCGTAGTGCGGCCATGATTTGCAATCTTGCATAATATCGCTCGCTCTTTTCCCCTATAACTCGAAACCTATTGCTCATAGATCAAAATTGTAAATTACAAAGTGGTGGGAAATTTTATGTTCTATAACATTTGTATTGAGGGGTTTTTCGTAGTTAGCATAGATATTGATTTATAACGGAATTATTAAGAAAACACCCCAAAATTTTATGTTTTTTTAAACTTTAAGCCCCGTGGGGCACATGTTATTATTAATTTATTTGGCTAAAATTTTACTGGAATTATTTTTTCATATGACTAAACAAATTGAAGGGGTGGCACATTTCGAAATCGAAAATTTATTTTCCCCCGTGTTAATAAGGACCACCCTAATATATATATATATATATTGTGCCGCAATATTATAAACGTTATCTATTTTTTTCCTTACAGGTTGAAAAAAATCCAACACTTGGTAGCATCGAAACTTCTGATTATGAGGTGAATATATTTTATGGGTTTTAAGATTTCATTACCTGCATTGTAAAGGATATATAATTCCAAGTCCAACTTGAATCTCTTTAGCAACCACTTTCTGCTCGTTGCTTTTTTTCTGCCATGCAAACACAATATATTTGAGTCTTAAAGGTCTATTTTTTATGACAGAAACTACAACCAAAATTCTTGTAAAAATATTCTAGGTAGAAATATAACCTTTGATAAGAATATTTTTAAAAATAAGTTATTTCCTCCGTGCAAATTTTGTATATCTTTTCATACGATTAAAAGTTAACCTGCATTGTATTATCATTGTAATTTGATAATGACAGTATACAGGCTAATATTGTTTTCTTAATACTCTGCTGCCAATTGACATTATACATTACATGTGTTTTATTTTGTTTTTCAATACATATTTTACTTCCTTCACAGAAAAGACTGCTGGCTTCTCGAAGTTTAGAATTCAATCTCAATGACCCTATATTTTGTGACCTATTTCCAGACTTAGTCGAAGTAAGTATTATACTCTATTTCTACTAATGAAAGAAGTTGGCATGAATTTTATTGACTGCTTTTAGTACAGGGCTCTCCATTATTGAATTAGCTTATGTTAATTTATAAATTTAAAAATTCTTACTGCATGCCTCCTTTATAATATCGGTAGGTTTTTTTTCTTCAGCTGTAAGGTTTTCTCTATCTACTTTATTAATATTTGTTAATATTTATATTTGGGTTTATTTGTCAAATGTTTGAATTACTTTTGTTAAGGTTTACACGCCCTTGAAAAAGTAAAATTCTTAAATTTGAAAATAGATTTGGGTCTCTAAAAATCTTCTAAATTTTCTCTAAACTAAACATATCTTACTTTGTAAGAAAATGTTTATTTAACGATGTTCGACTGTAATATAATTTCCAAAAAAATTAAATCCATTCATCACATTAAAAAAATCCTTCGACCGGTGTTCGAAATTAACAGTTGCTAGTCGCAAAATGCAACCAGGTATTTCAATTTTGCAACAGCATAATAAATTAAGTCTCAGTGCGATTAGTTTCCCAAAATCATTAATAATTACCTTTATCTTAAAATCACCTAGTTGGGTGATTTTAGGGTCGCATGCAGGATTCCAGACCATAGTTTGAAGAATGTGCTTTAAAGTACCTTTTTTAAAATTAATAAGAAAAATGTTCCTATGCAGTCTGCATTTGCTCCTAGTTTTAAATGTAGTAGCACAGATTGCTCCTAAAATTTTGCATCCTATTTCAAATACTGCCTTCAACAATTCATCACACATTATAATATTAATTATTAGCATTTACTATCGTTTTGTTTTTAGGAGTCTAGACAAAAGCTAATGGAACTGAAGAATCTGAACAAGTCAAAAAACAGTGACAAACGCACCGATTCAAACAGTGATTTGCAGAATTCCCAATTTCAAAAGGGACAGGCCTTATTCAGTGCTCTAACTAATGTTGCAGTTATAGTGGGATTTGCTGCATTTGTATATACGGTTAGATATGTCTTGATGAGTATTGTAAAATGAACTATTCTACTATTATATCCTATTCCTGGTCAAAATTATGTGTTTTCCGATATGACTGCAAGACTCTAAAATGACATGAATAAATACTGCTTCTGGGTATATAAAGTTTTTGTCATTTAGTTTCTTAATGTATTCTTTGAAAGCTCTTGTACAGGTTAAATTGTATTGAGGGTAGTTGTTGTACAGAAATTATCTATTTTGCTAGCCTCTATATATTTGGACATACCTAGTTCTAAGTAGTACATTATTTTCCTGTTTCTCTCAAATCAGTCAAATTTGGATTACACTAATATAAAAGAGGATTTTAAAATCTAAAATAAAAACTGATATTTGTATTAATTGTAAGAGAAATTTAGCCATTAAATTAAAGGCATTTTGTAAATTAAAAGTTAATGCTTTTTTACTTTTGTTAGCTTTTTTATTATAACTACAGTTATTTTGATTAATTAAATTGCAATTTATATTTCCCTTATGCAAACTCATTTTTTATTTTGTTTTTTATGGTTATTTCCACAAAGTATTTTTGAGTATAAATATAATTTTATGTTTTTAAGTTTTACCAATTTTTGTTCAATTATTGTTACTTGAAGCATTTAGCCTTGGCTACAAAATATTATTGTAACACCAAATGCTTAATTTTTCTGTTATAAATCTTTTATGTCAATCAGTTTTAAATTAATGGGTTTTATTGGTATTCTACATGGTTTCAATGCCATTATGCATTTCTGTAGAATGTTAAATTTATATTGGAAAAAGTACACACAATGTACACTTTCACTAATCGATTTCAAAGTCATCCTTCAGAGTTTTTATTATAGTACCTCCCAAACACAAAGAATGAAGTCTAATAAAGTTCTTTATTCTTTCTAATTACATTGTACTACAACATTTAAAGAGTAATATGTATATTAACAAACCATTTATTAGATCAATAACTATTTTAATATTCCATATGGGAAAGATCTATCGGTATAACTTTAGAACTGTTTGTAAAATATAATTTTGTAACGCAAGGAATATGTTGTCATACTTGGGACCCTTCGGATGTTAACCCAGACGGTAAGGCACTTGCCTTGCATGCAAATGGTCCTAGTTTCAAGTCCGGGCAGAGCCAAAGTATGTTAGTATGCTCCAAAGTCTTGGCACTGTGTACCATGTCACCTTTAAAAGTTTTGTTGGGTGCCTATTCAGGTGTCGAGTTGTCACTTGACTGCTTCTTTATTGCGATGCCTGTCACCAATAGCCCTCATGAAGCTTTAGTGTGACATTAATTCAACTCAACCATAAGTTTTTTTTTTTTTTTAATTAACTTAAACTATTTTGATTTATAAGTTCCGTTTGCATCAATTATGGGGATATGTTTTGCTTTAACAATGTTAGTAAATAACTTGATGTTGAATATAAAACCTATCCTTATTAAGCTCACTAAGTGTTGAATAATTCTCCTTGGAGAAAAAAATTACAACAAATGTATCGGCAGTTATAAAAATTTCAAATTATTTATTGACAATCTCTAACTTAAGTTTGCTATATGTGTAACATTTAATTATCCTTATACATTCAGTTATTTTTTCCCAAATAATTGTTTAAGTGTATTTAAATTAAGTGTTTAAGTATGGATTAATGTATGGAATATTTACTACTACGTTTTATGCTGTGCTTTTTAAATTGCAGATAAATAATTTTAAATTGTCTCTTTGTTTGTTTTGCAACTGATCTTTCCTTATATTTCTCTATGTAAAAACATATATAATCATTACACTTTGGTACATAATGTTTCCAGTACCGTCAAAGCGGGTATCTTTGGCCACGGAGGGTAACTTTGGCCACGCGTCGGAAAAAGATTTGTTTCTTAATTTCTCTTCATAAAATGATCTCATCTTAAATTGTTTTACATTTTTGGAAAGGTGGAAATATCGCCTTTCATTTCATGTTAAAAAAATCTCTTTCTAAATCTGGCAATACTACAAATGCTGTTTTCATTCTTACGAGAATAAAATGACAAAAATCTATCTCTTCAAACTTTTGTCTGGAACACTTAAAAAAATATTGAAAATATTTAAATAAAACACTCTATTCGATTCTTTTATTAATGAAGAAGAATATTACACCATTTGTTTTATTCTAAGTTGACTACTTTTTATGCTGTAGTTAAATATTTGTAATTGGGAAGCTTTTGCCGATGAATGCGGGTAACTTTGGCCAGAGATGTAAATATTTCTTTATGGAACTTTGCACTTTAAAAAATGTATGTAAAAGTGTAATAAGTTTAACTATTTTTGAAAAAATCTTACTTTTATGATTACTCATTTTTTAGATATTTTTTTTTTAAATCTCATGATTTTAAACATTAAAAAGATAGATAGAATGCAAGATACGTATTCCACTCAAAATCGCAAATGTCGAAAGGTAAACATTTTCAAATTCCTAATTATAAATATATTATTTTTCACCTTTTATAAAAAAATCGTTTGCTTTTTACAAATATATTTGTTATTAAATATTGCTTCAAAAAAGTTCTTTTTTTTCCTTATTAAAATAGAAGTTTATTTTTCTTTCTTTTAAGCGACAAACAATACTAGTATTCAACGCGTAATGCCATTCCACGATGCACTGCAATGTAAATGTTAAGTTATATACCATTTTAAATAACTATATGTCTTATAACTTTGTTATTTTTGGGTTTTAAGTTTTAATATTGCTATTTAAATCGTTAACACAGCTTTTAAGGATGTTAAAAAGTATGTTTCTTATGTATTTCTTGGGTGGCCAAAGTTACCCGCCCAGCTCCTAACAGTGTGCTATTTTTTAAAATTAATACCAATTTTTTATTAATTTATAAAATGTAACAAAAATGCCTGAAAATTATTCCTGAATGTACAATACTTAGAATTCATAAGGATTTTTAAGTGTTTAAATCGTTTTTGAAGTTAAATTTTTCTTCTTTTGTGAAAAAAACTCTGATTTTGGCCAAAGTTACCCGCACTGACGGTAGTTGAATATCTGATCCTTTATAAAAGTTCTTTTTTTTTTTTTGCTTGTGTTAAACAGACATTTACCACAGTTTTGTCAAACGTTTAATTTTCAAAAGCTTTTTCTTATTCCCGATTTTCAAAGTTTATGAACGGTGGTTATACAGTAACCTTTTATTCTTTGCTTTACACATTTCAGTATATCTATTCAGTTATTTTAGTTTTATGTTATGTTTCAGTAGATTGATTTAAAAAATTCAGTTTAGTATATGCAATATTTTGTTACAGTTATCAAAGGCAACATACCTTTAGTGTTTACCTTTTCAACAGAATTGTCTGTTAAAACTTTTCCGTATTTTTATTGCTCACATCAGTTGTTCCAATATTTCTTAATTTTTTATGATTTTGTTTTATTTAAAACTATCCATTGCCCTGTGTAAGAACTGTAACTGTAAAGTACCTTGTGATTTTCAAATCAATCATATTACCATAATAAAAATGTTTTATTATGTACTTGAATTATTTTCATTGACTTTTTAAGTATAGACTTTCTAAGTATCCATGCATTTGTTTTTAAAAAAATTTACGTCAAATAGCTGGAGTGATAGAATATACAAACAATCAATAATTTTTCAATATTAATAATACATATTAATAAAATAATGATACGATAGTATATATTTGATAGTAATTTTGTTTTTAATTTGGCTCATGATACAGAATATTAGTTTGTTAAACTTTAATTACATTTCTTTGCAAAAGAAAAAAATGGCACTTTTACAAAGAAATAAATTTTTTTTTCATGTGCATAACATTGGATGATAAAGAAATTTTGAAATTATGATGCATTTTTTCTTTAATATTATAGATAAAAAAAGTTTAAACTTAAAATAGCTGTTTTATATATATCGAGCAGCGCGTGGCAAAGGGAAGTAATGGATAAAATAGCTTTTTTAGTTGACAAGAAATTACAATTTTAATATCTAGCTATTTTTTTTTAAACATAAAAGCAAATTTTTAATCACCTGGCAAATTAGTTTAAATGCAGTTAGTGGGGGATCATTAAAGTGGATTGTATAAAAATTCAAAGAAAAGGAGAGATTGGCTTCAAACTATTTTTTATTTTGCTGAAAAACTAGCTTATTGCTGATGCATCACTTTTCCCCACACAATAGGCGCGTTTACATGAGCCATGGAATGCCAAAATCCCCATTAGGGGGAAAAGAGGTCGAGCAGCATTTCTAACCCAAATGATAGACTGTGGCCGAATCCACGGTATGAAACATCAAACCCTCCTTCATTGGAGGGTTTCCAAAACTCCCTAACGAACCCTGCAATTTCGGTTCGGTTAATGGTGTTACTCATAAATAAAACTTATAGTAAGGTTCGAATGTATGTATGCAAGTGTATGTTTTGAATGAGTGGCAACAGTCAAGGAGAAAATCCCCAAGAGGGAGAAAAAAATTGCTGAGTTTGCTCTTCAATTCACAGATTCGATGGCTCATGTAAAAGCGCCTAATGCGATACATACACTCGTTTTCGTTACATTTAAGTCAAAGCTTTAACAGGGTTGTTTCAATGAAGATCTGGCATGATAGCTCCGTGGTGTAGTTTTCCTTTCTCTCAATAACTTTTCATTCGGTTGGTAGACCTATATTCAAGTCAGTTTGCTTGGTTGTTAGCACACAAACCTGATTATCCCTATCAACTAACGAAAACAAAAATAATTCGAGAGAAAGGAAAACAAGATCGCGCAGCTATTGCCAGATCCTCCGTGGAACAACCCAAATCTTCTTTTGGAAAGATTTGCATACTTGAAATTTAATCAAATTAAAACCAATAAAATTTAGTAAATAGAACAAATGAAAACATTAAAATAGAACACAGCAGATGAAAGAAAATACGTATTGCGAGAGAAACCGAAACAACTATTGAAAACGGGGAAATGCAAGGTTAGAACTGGGAAAATACGTCATCTGAAACAAGTGATTCAGAAAATGCTGAAAAGAATTACGAGTCTTAAATTATGTGTGTTTAAACACATAAATCGAAATTAAGAAACTGGAAGTCATTTTAAGAAAGAAGCTGTCGTTATTTTTGTTTTTGTTTATAAATAGTTATCTCGTTTTGATGTTAATCTTTAAATATAGTTTCAAATATTTCTTCTTCAGTTTTGTCGCATCCATCATTACAACAGTCAAATAGCTTAGTTGGCTTGTTCTACTCCTTTCGAAATTAAATAGCGTTATTTTCCTTAACTCATTTCCAGCTTTCTATAAAAATGGCAGGTTCTCTTTTGCTGCATGGCAGAGTTGCACTGATAACAGGAGGAGGTAGTGGTATAGGAAGAGCTGTTTGTAGCGTTTTTGCAAAAGAAGGCGCCACAATTATTGCTGCTGATATTAATGAATCAGCTGCAAAGGAAACGGTTCAAGGAATCATAGGTGATTAATTATTAAATAACCATTAATGATCTGAAAACTTTTTTTAAAAACTATGTTTCAGCTTTTCAATTAAAACTAAATAACATAAAATAATATTTCCTTGGACACTAGATATTTCTGTCATTTTGTCCACTGAACATGATATATATTTTTTTACCATAACCCGATATAAATTTTTTTCCTACCTTCTAAAAGTATATGATTTCCAAAGAGATTTTTTCATTGGGTCGTTTTGAATTTTAATAATAAGTTTCAGGAGTTCCCTGAAAAATTTTAATCTTTTGCAGTAGTTTTTGCTTTTAAGGTGTAGGACACTGTTCATCTTTTGATGCTTTGTGTGGATTATCAAAAGTCTTGCAACATATTTTTATTCCCTAATTAAATCCTTTTTTTTTTTAAATTTTTAGATCCAGGAAAACATTTTTCCCACTCTGTTGATGTTTCTACAAGTGAATCGGTAGAAGGCCTACTATCCAACATCAAGAAAATAGGCCTGACTCCTGACATTCTCATCAACTGTGCTGGCATCACTCGAGACACACAAATGCTCAAAATGACCGAATCCATGTTCGATGACGTCATCAGAGTCAACTTAAAAGGAACTTACTTGATGACACAAGCTATCAGTAAGCTCATGGTCGACCAAAACATCGAAGCTGGATCCATCGTCAATATTTCTAGTGTGTCCGCTAAGATCGGGAATTTCGGTCAATGCAATTATGCAGCATCCAAGGCAGGAGTGGAAGGGTTTACTAGAACTGCTGCTCGGGAGTTGGCCAAATACAACATACGATGTAATACTGTGATGCCTGGATTCATTGACACACCCATGGTGGCCACAGTACCAGAAAAGGTAATGGAAAACATTAAAAAAGAAATTCCATTACAAAGAATCGGAACACCTGAAGAACTTGCTGAGACATGTGTCTTTTTAGCATCCAAAAGAAGCTCTTATATTACGGGGTGTACAATTCAAGTTTCTGGGGGGCTTTTTATGTAAATCTAGTTTTACTTCTAAAATTATTGTTCTTATTTATCTATTTCAATTGGGGATTAAATAGATAATTTGTAAGTGTTTAACGTATAAAGTTAATAACCCATTATTAGAATTTTTGAAAAAAAATCTAATATTTTTTGGTTTAAATTATAACTCTCCAAGGAATACAGACTTATAAATCTGTGCACTGGCTAACGAGTTTCCTGCAATAAACATAACTTTTAAAGCTTCATGTATCAATATGTATTTTTTTTTTAATTTAAAAAATGGGGGAATCTTTTATAAGCTTCTGCTACAGATTTAAAACATCTAAAAATCTTAAATATTTAATTTTCTATTAAAAATTTTAATTTCATCTGCAGTGAAAGCAATTTGATAATTGAGCCAATTTGTTTATTCCTCAAAATGTTAAGGCAACTCATAAGCCTTGTAAACGAAAACTTCAACTGTAAATTTCTTTGAATGTTGTCTGCTTATATATAAATATATTTTTACAATTTTTGAATTTTTAAATATTAGCAAGCTTACTTTATTAGCAATCTTACTAATTTTTTGTTGTGTTTTTCTGGTGTATTATGCAATCTTATTTGTAACTTAATGTAATTTTCATGAACTTATTTTGATAAAATTGTATTGTGAACTGTTAAAAGAAAAAGTCCACTGTTAAAACTGTGTAAGAAATATAAATATTTTTGTATGTGTATTTAGTTTACATTTTTATGAAATAAATATTAATGTTAAGAACTTCTGTCATTTTTTAAATTCTAATACAGACATTTTTTTATACTCTAATACAGAGGGCTCAGTGGCTGAGAAGTTAACCGTGTCCGTCTCATAAGCCCAAGTTAACACATTCGCTGCCACTATATCATCGATAGAGGCTTCATCGATAGAAGCTGATAAAGTAGAAGAACATCCTGTTTTTAAAACCTGTTCGTTACAATGGAAATGAACTAACTATTCTTCATTTTTGAACAAGTACAAATCTTAGTTCTAGGTCGTAAAATTGCAAGGTTAGGTTGAATTAATGTCGCTAACTAATGCTACACGACAGCTAGTCGTAAAAATACGAGGACATGTTCCTGGCCTTTTCCAACCGGATAACTCATCATCTGTCACTAATTATTGAGTTAAAAGCCAATTACCAGATTTGCTTCAGTGATTATTTTTTCGACTATAAAATCATCATTAAATTTTCATAATTCATATTTTATTGGGGTAGTTTTTGTTTGAAAAAAATACAAAAAAAAATAATAAAAGACTATTTGTATTTAAAAAAAAAAAACTAGATTGTTGAATAACAAACTGAACCACACTGCGAAATGCAGTATGTCTGGTCGCCCTACACTTGAGACGAAGGATTTAAGTTCCTCGTAATTTTAAATAGAATGTCTTCTTTCAAATTATCGAGTGATTATTCCAAGCACAGCAGGATCAGTTTCAAACGAACTTGAACTCATAAGAACGGTTGGCAAAACGGTACTATGAATTCCATCAGAACGTGCTGTTATCGATGAATCGGAACCACGCGACTCCCTAAGGTGTCAGTGGCATCCAACGTGTTAAGAGATTTGAGCCCCGGCTCAGCCATCGTATTTTCTGGATGCGAAAATCAAGGGCACACATGTGTCATATGATTACGTGGCATGGAGAAGATCCCTGGAGTACCAATTTTTGACTTGGGATTCTCCCGACAAAATTAAATCTTGGCATTCTTGAACATCCACAGAGAGCTCAGATTCCTTGTAGTCTGGGCGTCAAAATTGGTAGCGAGAGTTGCCTAGATGGTGCTACAAAAAAAAGGTTCTCAGTTCTGGGGAATATGTTGAGTGTGCAAAGGCTTGACTGCCAAAATTGCCCATTGGAGAAAAAATATTCCAATACAGCTTAATTTATGGCAAGCTTTTTAAATTTCTTACCAGTTCAAACTTTTTATGTATCGCCAACATAAGTACTACCAACTAAAATGTTTACAACTGTCACTCAGAAATGTTGGACACACAATTTCCAATTTTTAAAATATTGGTAAAAAACAAGAGTAAAATCTTAGGGGTTTTTTTTCAACAAAAGTTCTTTTTTGAACACAGATAAAAATTTTACTAGAAAAAAATAAATTATTATTGGAAATAAATAATTCGTTAAGAGTTATTAAAGCTGTCAAGCATTTAATAGGTGCTGATGTAAATAAGAACACTTTAAAACTCAAATTCAACTAAAACCATTTATTATTTGAGACAGTGAAACTTTGCTTAGCTTAAAATCCACAAATTCATCTTTTCTCATCATTGGGCAGTTCGAAACAGAACCCATGTTAAACGTTTTCTTATTGAAACACACATTGTTGTTCTCTATTTTAATGCCATAAATTTGACAAAGGTGCATCAAAAAGTCCTCTCTTGGCACATTGATCCAGGAACTTAAAACATCTGAAGGAAACTTGCATGCATTAGAACTAAATGCAGCATTTAAAATTCTAAGACCATCTTCACGTACTTTTGGGAAATAATGGAAAAAACTAAGTAATAAAATTAACGGCAATTTCTTCACAAGTTTAAAGAACTGAATAAAGTTTCTGTTGATATAGGCATTACAGACTTGAATTGAGAGTTTGACATTTTCTTCAAAAATATAACTTGAAAAAATTGACACAGAACGATAGTAGATTTCAGAGTGAATGGCATTTTGGGATAAGTATATCCCAATGAATTCGTGTATATGCCCACTTTTATTCTTTTTGTAAAGAACAAACACTTTTTCCAGACATATAAGTAGCTGTTGACTGTTCAAATGCTGGTCAAACTTCATCTGGGGCTCTTCGCACAGAATGTAAGACGCTGTAATGTAAAACCTTGCACATTTCTCGAAGATTTCGACAGAGTTGCTATCCTCAATCATTTGGATAGTTATATCTTGACGAACAGCTTGCATTCGATCGTTCACGAAATCGTAAACGGAAAGATAGGGCAGTTCATCAGTTGGGATAACTTCATTTATCAAATAATTAACAGTTTTCAAAAGAATATGTGAAGGTCTTAAATCACTGGGAGAAAGATTAGCTCTACCAGCGGCCGATCTTGAGAATTCCTTGACAACTTTCTTTGGATCAGCTACCAAGTTCCTTTTTTTAGTGTGATCAATCTCTAAATAATGCAACAGATTGTTACGTTCTCTGAATTTTATTTCCCTGTCGGGACACATTTGATGACAGGTACCGATTATGCATTTTGATGTAGCCATTTTGATATAAAATTTTTAACAATTATATTTGTTAAAATCAGAAAATAAAGTCGATTGGTATCTATTTGTTGGTTTGAAATAAAATTGAATTCTTGCGATCATGTAAAATATTACCACAATCGCTTAAAAAAACAGCTTTGTTTTGTTTTCTTTTTCTGTTGGTTGGTTGATATACATATATTTTCAGGCTTGTGTGCTTGCTCAGAGAGCCGCTCTTCGTCAAGTAAGACAGTGACAACACACACACACTCCACTCACATGCACACATATACGTGACAGATGCTTCCATCTATAGCGCTCCACCTCCACAGTTTAGACATGTCCCTGAGGGGAGGGAAATAGTCTCCAGAAACCTGTACCCGTGGGAAAATGCGCAATGACCGCCCACAGGACTTTCGGACCCAACAGATTTAACGAGCACGTACTCCGCATATACTCGATGGGTTTTCAGCTACCAGGACTCGATCACGGGACCTTTCGATCCGTAGATTGCGACATTGACCACAGGGCGCCTCACAGCCCATATGCTTTTTTTGACAGATCTGGTGTTGCCAATAAAGAAATAACTAAATCAATGTTTTTTCATGTAATCTATTTTCAGCAAGAAATAATCAAAGAAGTAATGAGATTAACCAATTATGAAGCATCTATTTTAAAGAAATTAAAATTTAACAACACAATTCATCGATATTTTATGGCTGGAAATTTCTTTTTTATTAAATGAATCATAAACATCTCGTCAACAAACCCTTTCCCACAATGCATTTCAAAAACGAGCAAAACGCCATTTTAGTGATTGTTGCTGTCGTTGTTAATGTTTCGATTTGACTGCAATGTTGTGTTGTTTTAAAGTATTCAGAAATATTTATCCACCAAAAATTAGTTTGAAAACCTTCTCTATCGACGTGAATACAGTCGATTCCATTATCTAATTTGCATAGTTTTACTGACGTAGGAGTGCTGAAGGTCAACTTCCCATCTTAGGTGTATTAAATTTTAATTGGAGTCTTCAAGTAGGAGGTTTAAATGACCAAGATTTTAAATCTTTACTTGCAGTTTTTATTATAACCTTTGAATGAAATTTTATTTCCAAAGTCTTCAGCTATGAATATTTTCCTTATGCTGTAGATGTATTTACTGAGTTATTAGACAATACGGCCATTTAAGCCTCTTACTTGGCAGTAGCGATTTTCATAATTCATAAAAACATTCACTGGAGAATTACTTTTAATTACTCTATAAGCATTTGTGATGGGTTCCCGAACACCTTCTGACAAAGTAAGTAATTACTAAAGATTTTATTATAGTTTAATTAATATATAGTTTGTACCCTTACTTGTATTGAAGTTAATATTTGTGAAACTGAATACCAATTTATACCCGAAAAGAATTAAGGACTAACTCCCAAAATAAGATTACATTGCATTATATATTTTTTCACATTGTACCTTTAATGTAGCAAAAAAAAAAAAAAAAACATATAATACAAGCCACTAGACATTTGTTTGGATGCTTTGTTTACTATATATTTGTACTGTATTTGGATATAATGTGTAGAAGTATTGTGGTTAATTAGATTAAATATTAGATTAATTGGATAGTTATGAAACTAAAAGAAATCGTAGGTTTACGACTGATTTTTTTTTATTTTCGGATTATGGTTACCTCTAGTTATGAAGATAAAATAAATTGTACGTTAATAGGCCATTTTTTTTTTGATAATGTCCAGATATTTATAAAAAGAAAAGATATTGTGGTCAGGTCTTGGTTATGATTGAATGAAAAGCGCCTTCTCTAAATATTACGTCCAAAGCTGGAAATACTTTTAAAAAAAAAGCTTTGTTGTTAAAAACCTGTCATGGTCATTGACCTGGCGACAATTTGCAAGTTTTTAAAGGTCAATAAATAAGTTTACTGGCTACCATGTACACTAATCAAATGAATGGGATGATAAACTGAACTTCACACATGCTGAAGCTGATCTAGAACAGTTTTGGGGTTACTGCCAAAAAAAATCACAAGCAAACATAGTTCCAAAAACATGATTTTATGAGATGAAACATCTTGATTGAGATGTCGCCAAACTCGAAATGTCGCTGGGCCGGATACTAGAATTAATCCTGACGGTTTTCACAATTACTCAGGAAAATGTGTATTAAAAATCATTTGTGTGACATTTTTAAATGGAATGCAATGTATTTGTGAGTCAAAAGATTTAAACCATAAAAATAAACTGCCAATCTATTTCTCCAATGTTGTTGTGGACAAAGCCAAGTGTCGAAAAGATTATTCCTAAACCAGCAGTCAAGCAAGTAGTAGTAATGCAACCACTTTGAAACTGTCATTACACTGTTTTATAAAGTTAAGCTGACATTAATTGGTGTAATGCCAACAAATTGTCAATAATTCTTGCTCATAAAGTTTAAATTGTTCATATAGCACAGTGGTTCCCAACCTGGGGGCGATCGCCCCCAAGTGGGCGATTTGTGTTATCAAGGGGGCAATAAATAGTTAGGGGGCGTTGAGTATTCAAATTGGGGAAATTAAAATATACGGTTCCAAAACCAGTAAAACCATACTTATTTTTTTATCACTGTGACAAGTTTCAAACTGACATTCTTAAAAGACTTGAGGGTTAATTTCCACCATCTGGTGCATTTGTCGCCAAGGGATTTGGCGTTTTTTTGTAGCAAGCGATAAACAATTTTATTTGGTGATACGGCGAAAAATCTTTTCGTCCAATTGTCGGCGCTGGTAATACTTGCACGGAATTGTGGGTAAGAAGCCCAGATGATGTGCGCGCACAATGGAATTATTTTGTTCTTAATTTATTTTTTCGTCCAACCAACGACGCTGTTGATACTTGCGAGCGATGAATTGTGGGTAAAGTTGCGCGCGCATCGTAATCGCGGTTACAGTTAACTATGAATATCTGGTTTGGGTTATTATATTTCGGTTATTTTTTATTCTGAATATTTTGTCGATTCGATGAGGGCCGGTCTGCTAGCTGCCGGGGGCCCCAAACAAAATTTTATGCTTTCAACAGACTCTTCAATACTGCCTGATGTTGGATACTAATGTTTTTTTAGAGAAAAAAAAATTGCCCGGGACCCCAAACGGGTATTTCGGCTTTCAATGGGCCCTACAATACTGCCCGATGTTCGATACTGATGTTTTTTTAGAGAAAAAAAAATTGCCCGGGACCCCAAACGGGTATTTAGGCTTTCAATGGGCCCTACAATACTGCCCGATGTTGGATACTGATGTTTTTTTAGAGAAAAAAAAATTGCCCGGGGCCCCAAACGGGTATTTCGGCTTTCAAGGGGCCCTACAATACTGCCTGATGTTCGATACTGATGTTTTTTTAGAGAAAAAAAAATTGCCCGGGGCCCCAAACGGGTATTTAGGCTTTCAATGGGCCCTACAATACTGCCCGATGTTGGATACTGATGTTTTTTTAGAGAAAAAAAAAATTGCCCGGGGCCCCAAACGGGTGCGTACTGGATTGCCACTCGCGTAGCTCTAAAGCGACGAAAATTAAAACGAAACTAAACTGAGTACGGGATAGCCCATAGAGTTAGAATGGATAGCCACTTGTGTAGCTTTAGTACGGCGTTAATTCAAACCAAAGTGGATTGCCAATCGTGCAGCTCTATTGCGACGTTAATTCCAACTAGACTGGATGTTTGGGTTTGACCTGGGAGAAAAAAATGACTTCCAACTCTCCCGTAGCTTTCCGCGATCCATTAACCTTAGAGATTGATGAAAGAAACTAGGGTTGCATCGGCGTAAAGGAATCTGGCAATGATAAAGCTCGCGAATTTCGCCAAGAATTTGTTGTTTTTCGACAAGCGCCAAGCTGCACCAAATCCTGGAAATTTACCGACTTGAGGATTGGACCAAGTTAGAAATTCCTAATTCTATTGTTGATCCATTCCCTTTTGAATCTGTGGGCTGTGGATAACCTTGATAACTTTTTGCAGACAGAGTTTGTAGATCTGAAGTATGACTGTGAGGCGAGACTCATTTCATTCAGAGAGTTAGCCTGCGTAAAACTTATTTACACTGATCCTTAACTGTGGTAAAAAGCTCAACTACTTCTCATCTCGTTCCGTCAATATATTTATTAAAAAAGGGTTAGTTCTGTTATCCAGCTCCTCACTAAACAAAAAAATCAATTGGACATTTGCATCAAAGGCTTGCACATAAACTTGAAAAATGATAGAATAAAAAAAGTTTTCAACATTCAATTATTTTCTTTAATTTTTATTGTCAACTCTCTTAAATTTTCCAGTATTGAGTTTAAAGATCTTAGTTAATTATTTCACTTTCATTCTTTGAAAAAATCTAAATAAAAATAGAAAAAACAAACATTTTTTTTTATTTAAGAGTAACCGGATAAAGCTGCTTTGGTTGTTTTTATACATGGCAGTAAGTGTTTGAAATTATAAAATTGCTTTATTAGTTACACTTTAACTCAAATTATTATTGGACAAATTATAAAAATTAAAGGGGGGCGATATGTGTTGGTCAATTTAAAGAAGGGGGCAATGTTGCACAAAAGGTTGGGAACCACTGATATAGCATTTGCCAGGGCTGTTTAGTTTTTGCTATAAGTTCCCTTAAAGTTCAATCACTTTTGTAATCTCTTAAGTTTAAAATTTAAATTTATGAACAAGAGCTTACTCTGAATAAATTTTTAACCAACCATGACATGACAATGGCGTTTACAATTTCTAACATAAAATTTTACAACAAATACAACATCATTTCATGGTTAAAAAGAGTCTTTTATATTATCAAGTTCAACCAAGAAAAGGAACTGGAAAATACTCTTAATATACATTATACAAAAACTCAAGCAACTATTTTTTTCTTAAATGACAGATTTTAAAAAAATGCTAATGAAAGTCTAATAGTAATCAATTTATCATCTTCTAGAGGTCCACCTAAGTGGATCTTTGTGGAATTTCCATCACAACTTTATTTAATAATTTTTCTGAATACTTTTCCTTCATAAACTAAAGAATATTCATGCTTCTTATAAAAAAATAAACTATTTGACAAAGATTACTTGTGTCATCTTCAGTTCTTAATATGGCTTTCTTTTAAATTACCTAACATCCCTTAAAAATAGGTTGTGCAGCAGCTTGAAAATCTAGTAAAAGGGATCCTTGGGAGAATTTTTTTTAAGCAGAAACAGTCACTTACTTATAACCACTTTCTCACAAAGCTCATGTGTGTCTAAAAAACAGCTAAACACAGCAAGCATTTAGTTCTGTATTAAATGTCAAAATGAAACTAGTTTATTCATCGAACATTTAATAGTTATTTAAGTTCAGTTTACTATATTAACTTGTATTTACAAATGTCGGCTAAATTTGAAATATTATATAATTGTAGTGCTGAGATAGAAAAATCCTCTGATTGCTGGTAAGCGTAGTCAGTAAGACACTTGCCTTGCACATGAAAAGTTTGTCTGGTCATTGACCAAAATAACTGCCAACCTATAAACTGTCAGTGTAGCTAAACAGTCTGATGAATAATACCACATGTAGACGACGGGGGGTGCACATTAAATAATAAACATGCTCCAATATCCAGATAATACATACAAGGTTGCTCCTGAAAAGTTGAGTTGGGGGGTAGAGAAATCACTTGATTGTGGTTCTAAATTATGATGCCTGTCACCAATGGCACTCATGCTGCTCTAGTGTAATGTTACTCAACCCCTGCTTGCTGCAAAGATTTTAAAGTGTCCCAACCAAAACCCTAGGTCATCAATCAATGTGATTTAAATCTCTTTAACAAACACCAAAGAATTTAATATATTAAATTTAGAATCTTTTGTGCTAAAGCTTCAAAATTGTGAGCCCTAATGAGGATTTTATGTCGATATTGTTTCAATCAAAGCCAAAATGTATACACCTCTTTTTCTTTAAAATATCCTAGCCATTCTTTAATCTGATGTTGAAGCAGAGCAAATCTTGGGGGGGGGGGGGAAGAAAATGTAACTGCAGACATTTTGTGTAGTACTAGCTGATGTATCCGGCGTCTCGCACGGGTTGGAAAAAACAGAAACAGTAATGTAAGCTCAAAAGATGTAAAATTACATATATTTATTGTTATATTTAAGAAGGGCACAAAAATACTCATAAATAAAGACTGAAAAACTCTGAATGACTGTCCTTAAAAAAACACCATTAAATTGACAGATAAAGTCATAGTTATTTTGCGAGGAAAGTATATCGCTACCAATACACCCGTTTAGCTCTTGCCCATTGACCTTCGCACAACCAACCACCTAAAAAAAATTGCTCATTTGGTTCGTTTTTTTTTTGGTAATAACTTGGCGAGTTTGGTAAAGTATTTGGTGAAAAAAGGAAGACATAAAAAAAAACCTAAAATGCAGCTCTAGTGCAATGGCCTTCAAAAACCAACATAGTTCAGTATTAGCTTAACTATGCATTTAAAATATTCATAATTCAATTCAAATAAACACAATAAAATCGTAAAATGGAGACTGGTTGGATTACGTCACTTGAAAAGTATCAATTATTTTTCAAATTATGAATTTAGTTTCTGAATTTTATGGCAACAGAATGAAATAAAAATTTCAATTGTTTTCTAAAAAGTTGTATTAAAATTTTTCTGCCCAATGTCATCACAAAAGGGGAAAAAATAATCGGATTTGAGCTAAAGTGGTGTATTTTTTCCATGAAGGGACACATAAAAATGTTCGATGACGATAGAAGGAATGGTTTGATTCAAAAAAGTATTAGCCTATGTTTGTTCCGGCGTTGAGAGGAATTTTTTTTCCCGAATTGCGTGACAATCTGTTGCGTGGTTCTTTAGATTTCGTGTCCTATACAGACAAACAGAAGTTGCCTTTAATGTATATAGATTGTTAGAGTAAAGAGTCGTATCCCAAAATGCCGCTCATTTTAGCAAAAAAAGTAATAAAGACTGTCGGAGAATGACTTAGCAGTAGTAGCAATAAAATAGTACCCAATTAGAGGGTGGATCTGAGTAGCTTGATGAGCACTGCATCTTGAATAGGTAGCTTTTTTTAACAGAACTTAACATAATAGTCAAATTTAAAGAAATGATACTGCACTATATTATATATCATGGATTGCGTCATTTCTAGGGAATTAATGAATGAAAATTGTATACATTTGGTTAAGATATAACTCCTCAAAAAATGAGTCGATATATATTTTTTTACATATACATAATTGTGTGTCGCTTGCAAAAAACACCTTTGTATTGATGCAGGACGTTGGTCTGCTATATATATATGTGAAGTATATTGTTTTATGGTGTATTCATTCGATGCCAGATTCTTCGATATTACGATGAAAAGAAAAAGTAGTGAATGAAACAAGGGATAAGAAAAAAACTTTGACTTATTCAAACTCGGAAGCTTTTCCTTGTTGTTAACCTCGACCATCAATCTTGCGCCTGTCCCTCTAGCAGTTAATTTTATTAGTTTTAATTGTTAATAAAATTGCCCTTCTGTGGAAATCGGTAAATTAATACAAAATGAGTTATTAATCGGTAACTTTATAGTATATTCCAAGAATAAATTTTGATATTGGCATTTGTGGGAGAACTTGGATACATTTTATTTTCCCAGTTGGGACACTTTATTTTGAAGTTCTTTGTAAAGTTGACAGTAGACTCACTTAAGAGGACTCTTTGGAATTCCACATCTTGAAAATCGTAATGTTATTGCTATGGAAAACATTTGCAAGTCAATTACTGCCACAAATTTATTAAAAGGTTACTAGTTTCTTGTATCATTGTAAAGAACGAAAGGAACTAAAAGGATAAAACTAATTTGTTTTGTGAAAATCACATATTTAGTATTTTTAATATTTTTTTTAATTAGAACTTAATGCTTACTCCATTTTTTACTAACTTCAAAAAATTATAAAAAATACTAAATATGTGATTTTCACAAAACAAATTAGTTTTATCCTTTTAGTTCCTTTTGTTCTTTACAATGATACAAGAAACTAGTAACCTTTTAATAAATTTGTGGCGGTAATTGACTTGTGAATATTCTCCATAGGAATAACATTAAGATTTTCAAGATGTGAAATTCCCAAGAGAGTCCTCTTAATATCGACTGAGGGCTGATGTCATCTTGTCATAGCAACTAGTTTTTTGGCAAGTTGGAGACTGCTTCGTTTTATTGTTTTTGTACCAATTCATTGGCTTGTATAGCAAGCCAATAGCAATTCACCACACATTTACTGGAATATATAACTGGGTAAACATATATTGCCCTATCCCCAAGTTACATTGGTTGCAATCTTGGTTAACTTCCAAAATACACAGTTCAAAATTCAGAAAAAAAATGGAATGTGTTTTGAAATGTATTGTTTGTGTTAAAAATTTAATTTAAATTCATTTAAACTTAGGTTCGTTTAAATATGGGGTTACTAATTTAGAAATATTTTTGTTACTGAATTTCAGTTTAAATATTTATTTTTTACTGATTAGTTTAATTTTCTGTAAATAAGCTAATTCTTTCTTGGCAACTTTTTTGTAAATTTATCCTTTAGTTTTTGCTGTCAAAGTTAATGATTTTAAAAAAAGTGCATGAAAATATTGTTCATGTTTTTTTACTTGTGCTTAATCTACTTTACACAAATTTCTACTTGTCCCTTCCCTTCTGCATAAAATAACTATTATTTCTTTGGTGATTCAGTCATCCTCAAATAGTCCTCTATGGCGGGGGTTCCCAACCGGTGGTACGTGTACCACTGGTGGTATGCGGGAACATATCAGGTGGTACGCATGAGTGATGTGAGCAACATGATGCTATAAATAGCTTCTGTGCGCATATGCAGTGAGCACGCAATTATATGACTCATTATTTTAAACATTAACCTCATATTAAAGAGGAAATCTTTAACTTCTGAATCGGATTTTGCCGAGTTTGTACTATTTTGTATTTGCATGTTCTTATCCCTATAGGTAGGTAATGAACAAAACTTTAAATTAATACCATTTTAATCTTTTTATTTTCTCCTTTATTGTAATCATGTCAAAAATAAGCAAAAATCTAATCATGAAACACGTAGTTTGTTCAGGAATTTTACTCAAAAAAAACATTGAACACTTTTGGAAGTCTTTTTATTATACGTTTATTAAAATATTTAGGTCTGGTGGCACGCCAAAATTTCTCAAAAAGTCAAGTGGTATGCAGGTGTAAAAAGGTTGGGAACCCTTGCTCTATGGGATACACTGATTGAAATCTGTTTTTGAAGCTTCATAAAAAAACCTAAGGGGTATTGGCTTTATATATTAAGAAGTAGTGTAAGTTATCTTGGAAGCACATGTAGCAGTATAAAATACAAATGTAGACAATAGAAACAATTTTCGTTTCTTTTTTTTTTTTTTTTGTAAAAACATTTAAGTGCTGTGGTTGATTCTCATGCCACTTCATTTCGTAAAACAATATAACAATTTAAATATAAGCTTGAATTAATTTTGTGTGTCATCAGAAGTTGTAAGGAAAACGCCTATTTTTGTTCATCTGAACCCTCTCTAAAATCTCAGGAATATAGAGTATTATGAGTATTAAGAAATATTAATACCGATAAGAATGAAACGATTACAATAAAAGTAAATTTACTTTAACTTATAATAAAGCAAAGGCTATTGTAATTATAAAATTTTTTTAAACTAATCTTCAGTTTGAGATGCGTTTTTTTTCTTAAATTTTTTGAACAAATTAATCAATTTAAAGCAGGCGTGTTTGATTGTTTTATAATTATTAAATCTTCTTAAATGCATGATACACTCTCGCTTTAGCAGGAGTTTAGTCATTACGTTATTTCGAGACCTATTCCCCCCCCCCCCCCCCCCCGAAATTAAGTTGTACTACTTAAGTATTTTTTATTGTATTTTAAGTTGTACAACCGCCATATAGCTCTAGAGCAACTTATTTTAATCAACCTATATGGTTCATTTCATTAAATACCCCCTCCCCATTTCCGTGTGGCTCGTCACTTGACTGTGATTCTAAACTCAAATAGGCAATAGCCCTTGTGTAGCTCTAGTGCGAAGATAACTCAATTTAAAATTACTAGGCCGTGCGCCAATAGCTATGTGCATTTCTGGTGCATCTGCTGTTCAACCAAAACAGGGCACATTTTATACATCTAACTTGTATAATGTAATTGTTTCAGAATTTATACAATTTTGTGTATTGAAGGTGATTAATTGATCGCATTAAATTTTATTTTTCTTTTTTTTTTCTCACCTCAGTGTAACAATGCCTTCTTATAATCCACATACGGGGGCTGGGGAGCCCAGTCGGTTAAGCACTCGCTTAGCATGCGGAAGGTCCCAGGTTCGGATCCGGGCATCGCCAAAATAGCTGCCGACCTATAAACGGCCCGTGCAGCCAAAAATGTCCGACGAATAATACCCCGTGTGAGGGAGAGCACGTTAAATATTCTTCAAAGTCCTAACGCTGCGTACGATGTCGCCCTTAACGGATGCGTTGGGTGCCTATTCAGGTGTTGGCTCGTTACCTGACTGTGGTTCTAAAATACGACGCCCTTCGCCATTAGCCCTCGTGTAGCTCTAGTGCGACGTTAATTCAAACCTAACCTAACCTATAATCCACATACTTATTGAATTCTTTGATCTAAAAACAATCTCGTTAAAATGGCACATTTGATGCATATTGTTTGTATTACGGTTAGTTGGTACGTGAGCTTATTATAGTGTCAGAAGTCCACCTACTTGAGTCCTGTTTTCCCATGTCCATGACCTACGTAAGCGAAATTAGTTGACCCTGGCGTCTGTCGAAGATAAACCGGTATAAACAGGAAGCAGAGTTGCATCCTTTTTCTTACACCTGCTTTTTATTATTACTTGGGTGCTTGTCGATTGCTAATTAAGGGATTCCTTATTAGTTTTGAGGACAGCGTTGTGAACGTTTTTGCGACCCCCTTCAGTTTGTTTATTAGCTCATTTAAAGGCGTTTTCTGTTTAATGCTATTTTAAGTGTCTCTGTAAATTAGGCCGTTAACTACCCTTTTGTGAATGCCTTTACATCTTTTTACGGAATAAAAACGTTAGTTTTTCGTGTAACTTAATTTGTCCCATATAAATTTTTCTGTATCCAGACCAGCCAACTGTGGCTCTAGTACGATGTTAATTCGACTTACCAACTCTCCGACGGTTTCCAGCCGCCGATTACAAGAAGTTTTCTCCTTCAAAAAATCAGGAAATCGGCACAATATGATACGGAAATTCAGAAAGTATATTAAAAACTCGGTATTGCCGGATTAAGTTCGGAGGTTTAGCAGGTCTGTATCATGGTCGTTGTCTTGTTTATTTAAACAAGTAGAAGAAAACTTACTTTCGCATAGATTTTTTTTTCTACCAATCACTTTCGCCACGATGGATTAACGGTGAATCAATAACTAAGGATTCGATCAATGCTATTCCTATAACATTACGCGGCAACATAAAACCTAATCCAACGAAAGAGTTGATGGGGAATATGGTTCTTTGACTGCAGTTTTACGTACGTTATTTGGAATTTGATTTTAATTTTAGCCGAAAATAATGTTTTATACCTTATTTATTACGTAGCTTGCTCTGTTTTTATAAACGAGGCTTTAATTTAGTACAAGATTGCCTTAGCTCTAATTCTAATATCCATAAACGGTGCAACGTTTGGTCTAATGTATTCTTGAAATTCGAATTTTACAACAGCCGTGATCTATTATCGTGTTTATTGGGTTGTTTATCTCAGATATCCGCACAGTGGAACTCGAGAATGCTATACAGCTGTCACTCGGTGTCATTTCCTAGTCATATGAATGACTCCCTTTTTGTTCGTGATCGGGCATATTTTTTTTATGATGTTCGGTTTTAGGTCAATGTTTTCGATTTTTTTTTAAATGCTTTTCATGAGAAAATGGACAGATGGGTCTTTGTAATATTGAAATTTTTTCTTCATTTGCTTTGTTTTAGATTAGTTTTTTGTACATAGAACTAGTGATTGTTTTAGCGATTTTATATGCGGAGTTTTCTATTGTAAACTGGTTAGGAGTTTCAGAATTTTTTTAAAGATAATATTCTGCAAGTTAGATTTATATATCTGAAAAATCGTATTGCCCTCTTTTTCTTCACGGTGTTCGTGTTTTCATTACAAGGTCACGTTTCGGTGTCTTCCCTCGACCACTGTTCTAAAATACGATGCCCGACTGCAATAAATGTCCGTAGTAGTCTGAACAAACTTTGGCATTGGATTTATTTACATTTAGGTTTAGTTTGATTAGTGGTAAAAACGTCCCACTAAAGCTGTGTGAGAAATATCTGGGTATTTCAGAAGACTCATTTTATTTAACACATTTTGTTTTCAGAATAAAAGTTTAATTTGTTTAAAACTTTTTTTTTACTTTTGGAAAACTTCATTTTACTTAAGTATAAGTAATGACTAATGTTGCTTCCATTTAAAGGAAGAATTTATTTTATAAACTTAAATAAAGGACTTAATGAGCTTTATTGATGATTTCTCCTAACACTGGGTCATTTGCTTCAACCACCATAATCTTACAAATCATTTAGTTTACAATCAATGTTAAGACTAATTGTTTACCTCCTTGTTACATATTAATGGATCTACTCTTGTAAGTGCAATCATTATTAGTGACATTGGTCATTATTTTGTTGATCTAATTTCTGAGCACTTTAATTCTTAGATTAAAATTTAACTCAATCCTCCCCCTCCCCCCCTGACAGTGGTTGGGAAGTATTTTCCTACAATTGATGTTTTGCATAGTTTTTTAACTTGTGAGTTTTGGTTAACCCTTTCAGTACCGGTGATGCCATTTGGCATCAACATGTTTCAGATCGTAATTTTAAAAAAATGAAAATGGGTCTGACATCTATTGGGATTTATAAAAAGCATTTTATTTGGAAAGAGGTTTGAAGAATCGAATTGTGTGCTTTTTTATATCATAAGTGGCTATAGACGATCAGAAAAAAAAGTTTCTAAAATCATGCCAAATTGTCATTGTGGCTGAAAGGGTTGAGTCAATAAGAATATTTAATAATTATAGGATTTTTTTGTTAAATTAGTGATAAGAGACTGCATACTAGCTAAATGCTAAGTATTGAACAGTTTCAAATAGTAACTATTAATTATGTGACTTATTTTCAAATATGCTTTTTTTAGCACAAGTTGACTTTAATTTGTTTTTTCAGATCAATTTGCGATTGATACTTGTAAGTGGGAAGACAAAGGAGTTTTTATTTAGCCCTAATGACTCTGCTGCAGATATTGCTCAACATGTATTTGAGAACTGGCCCATAGGTAATATATAGAGGTTTAAGGATTTTATTTGTGAAATTTAAAGATTTTTTTTAATTATACATAATAGTTGGAGAGTAGGATACTGTTTTGTTCTTGTGGATTAGATAAAATTAACAATTACAAATTTAGAAGAAAATTTTGATATCATTATTTGGAGTTTACAGTATTTATTCTATATTCTATTGGACTACTGCTTCTATTTATTTCAAAGGGTAAAAGCATGTCAATTGTATTACTCAAAAGTATACATATGGTACAATTTTTCTTAATTTTTTTAATGTATTTAATTAAACTTTCACAGTATAGCAAGGTAGTGCCATCAGGTTATGAGTGCATCATTACCCATTACCTTCCTAGTATTTTGCAAAAGTAATTGGTGCTGTTTGAGTGGCTGTGGTTCTTAATCACCCTTCACATAGGTAGTATCAAACAATAACCCCTTTTCCACCCATCATCGCCGTAGTTGAAGTAAATGTTCTTTCCTGTGGTACTTTCCTTTATCTGGATGCACGGCAGTGCATCGCCAAGTTCATAACGAAGGCGGCACTGACTATCCTTTACTGGGACCATTTCGGCATAATTTTGGAGACCCAGATCTTTTCTTCTACGCACTTTAGATTCGAGTTTAGACTTTTTTCTGGGTGTCCTAGTGAGACTTAACCTAGAAAAAAATTTCCAGCGTTCGAAATTCATTTAAGCCAGAGATAAATGAACCAGAAAAACGACAAATATGTCCCTCACTGACTGACTCACTCACTGACGGGCGATCATAATGTTTAGGTACAACGGCTTGTTATGGAGTTACGAAAATTGGAACACTTATAGAATAGAGCATGCATATAACAGGAAAAATCCGAAATTCGAAGATTTTACCCGGGGTTGGGCGTAAACTGATTGGCGCCCTTTTTCATAAGCAGTTGCAATGCTCTCCATACGCTGATATACCAGCGGCGATTAAACGACGTCGCCAACAATTCAAATAGTTATTTGCCTTCAGATACGTTAAAGGTTTTCATGTGTGGGATTTAGCACACGATATTACTAATTTAATGTGTCAACCTGAGCTGGCAACCAGCACCATGTTTTATAAAGAGCCATTGGTTGTTTGGAGGTAGGATTAACATCGCACAAGGGCTACATATGAGTAATGGTTGGAACCAATGCTTCACAACGGGCAAATGTTTTTTTTAAGGATTTTGCTTGCAGTAACGTTGTACTAGAGCTACATAAGGGTTATTGGCGGCGATTCTCGTATTTTTTAAATCGTGGTCAAGTGACGATTTCTTGAACAGAATCTTTCAAACAGTACCATCGGATTTAAAAAAATATTTTTTTTTTTGTTAGAAAGAAATGACATATATCAAAGGCTTGACCTATGTTTTATACTTTTTGTCCGTCCGTCTGTACGCTTTTTCGTCCGGCTGTTCTTTATAAGACGGTCTGTCATAATTTCGGTTCTAATCGTCCGATTTTAAAAAACTTTTTTTTATAAATGTATGGCTTCATATTTCATACTTTGTGTCCATCTGTCGGTACGTTTTTCTGTCCGTCTGTCAATCTGTCCTTTATAAGAAGGTCTGTCATATTTTCGGTTCTAACCGCTCGATTTTAAAAATAATTTTTTTGTTCGAAAGGTATGACATCAAACACCTATATTTCAAACTTTTTGATTTTTTGTCTGTACTTTTTTCTGTCCGTCTGTCCTTTATAAAACAGTCTGTCATTCTTTCGGTTCTAATCGTCCACTTTTAAAAATTCTTTTTTTTGTTGGAAAGGCATGCTTATAAAAGTTTAAATTACAACTAAATGTTGTGTTTGGCCATTTTTTTCTAAGGTGTATAAATTTTGTGTGGAAGCAGTTCCAGGTGACAGTTACTATTACAAACCTACTTGTTATTCTCTAAGAATTTCGGTGAGTATTAAAGTGACAGGACATCAGTAGGCTATTTTAGTTCTTTTAGAACTTGTTTAAAAAGCAGTCAGAACAGGAAATAATTTCACTATAGATATTGTTTGGTTTCAGCTCTAGTGCGACGTTAATTCAATTGTTGTTACAAAATATACTTAAAAAGTTATAAACTATTTTTACTGCTTGTTGCCACCAATATATATTTCTTTTAAACAGGAATTGTAAATATTGTACTCGCCGCAGTGTAAATCTCCATCCTATGTTTATTTTATTAGGATACTGCCTATTCACTAAACACATTATTCATTTTTCTTCACTGTGTGTTCCCACTTACAAAAAGAAGTGAAATCCCAACAAAAACATCTCTGTAAAAGAGGGCCAAGTTCTTACAAAAAAAAGGTCTGGCCTACAAAAGAAGTGAAATCAACAAAAAGACCAAGTTCAATGGAATTTGCTGAGTTAAAGTTCTAGAAAAAATTAAGCCTGGACAACCAAAGATTTGAAAACAAAAAAGGATCAAGTTCAATAGAAGTTGATGAGGTTATAAACCCCAAAACATTTTGTTTTAAGATGCAGCTTAGGTCTAACACATTCTTACTAGCTGTTTGTGTAACTTGGCCAATACGCATCGTGAATATGGAGTTGAACCCTTCGTACCTGGTTGAATTTCACCTCGGGGCGTTTGAGTAAGTCTGTATTTGATTTATCCTCAGTTAAGTGGTGAATGACACGCACCTCTCGGGTGGAAAGGGGTAAAATAGTAGTCGTACCACATGCGTTGGCGTAAATACTAAAAATAAAAACGTTTGCTTTTGTTGCCAGGATTACCATCACACTTAGTTGGTGATACTTATCTGAATGAACATTTAGCTGTTTGCAACTGTTGAAGCGTTTTAATAAGGTAATCGTTCTATTTCCTTCAAAGAAAGTAAGAAAGAGTAATCAAAGCTCCATATATTATAGTAAAGCTTAGCTGTTTTACTACAAGATTCAAGCATTGGAAAATGAGATGCTACATTTACTTACGTGATCTAAAGAAATGCTCCAATCTCCATCGACTATTGTATTGATCTATTTAAAATTTTTAAAACATTTTTTTTTATTTTATTTAACTTGATTATCAATAAGGTTTCAGCTGAATAAGGAGAAAGACATGTTTTTTCAATTGCAAATAGCATTTATTAATATAAAAACACTAGCAGAAATGTAATAATCTCAAACATATATATATATATATACATAAAACTACATAATACAAACTAACTAAATGTGTCAACTTTATAGTTCATTATTAAAACACCACAGCACATTATTGTTCTATAGATATACAACACATAGCCATCACCACGCAGAATACCACTAGGATTAACCATTTGATTAACTAGGGATAAATCAAATACAGACTTACTCAAACGCCCCGAGGTGAAATTCAACCAGGTACGAAGGCCGAAGGGTTCAACTCCATATTCACGATGCGTATTGGCCAAGTTACACAAACAGCTAGTAAGAATGTGTTAGACCTAAGCTGCATCTTAAAACAAAATGTTTTGGGGTTTATAACCTCATCAACTTCTATTGAACTTGATCCTTTTTTGTTTTCAAATCTTTGGTTGTCCAGGCTTAATTTTTTCTAGAACTTTAACTCAGCAAATTCCATTGAACTTGGTCTTTTTGTTGATTTCACTTCTTTTGTAGGCCAGACCTTTTTTGTAAGAACTTGGCCCTCTTTTACAGAGATGTTTTTGTTGGGATTTCTATTAGTAGTGTGGCCAATTCATTTTTTTATTTTATGAATTAAGCTATTATGGCAAGATAGCGCCAACAGGTATGAGTGCATCGTCACTCATTACCTTCCTAGTATTTTGCGAAAGTGAATGATGCTGTTTGAGTGTCAGTGGTTCTAAATAACCCTTCACATAGGTAGTATTGAACAATACTAGTTGATATATAATTTGCTGTCATCAAGATGTCTTACTCTTAAGTCCCATTTATAAAATGTAATATTTTTAACATTCAAGGAATGAAGTAAAATTTTATTTTGGTTTCTGTTATCTTTTTTAGCATTTAGGTGCAAGGCCTGTTTCTAATTTTTTGCTATTTTACATAGATCTATAAATCGCATTTCCTAATATACAAAAAGGCTGTCTTAAGAAATAGGATCAATTGCTCATGCAAAAATGTTAAGTACTGCTCAAACTCTATTGGCTTTCTCCCTTTATTCAACAGTTCTTGGTAAATTTAATTATCTTATAATTAAAATATTCTAGTGTCGTTGGAATTTAAAAAACCTAACAGCTCAGGTTCTAATTTAGACTTAGAAACTAGGACAATAAACTTGTGTGGCAAGATAGCGCCAACAGGTATGAGTGTATATATCATTCATGACCTTCCTAGTATCTTGCAAAAATAAATTGTGCTGTTTGAGTGGCTGTGGTTCTAAATAACCCTTTACATGGGTAGTACCAAACAAAGACAATATTTTTATTTAATAATTTTCCAAAATAGCTTTACCTTTTTTTTCTTACTTAAATAAATTCTAACATTTAAATTGTATAATTATTGTAGAATGGTCTGCTGAAGCCGTATCTAAAGCTGAAATATTGCGACTAATTTATCAAGGACGCTTTCTCCATGGCAATGTCACATTAGGTGGTAAGTTGATTTCTTTTGATATGTATGTTATGCATCAAGCATTTACCAATTTTTTTTATTCAATATTGTTGAAAGTTTGCCCAGGTGAAATTAATTTAAGTAGAAATCCTTCAGTACACAATACTTTAGTTAGTAAATCCTTTAGTACACAACTTTGCAAAGGAATTTTGTGTTGAATAATGCATCTAATCAAGCAAGAGGCATAGTCTTATGTTTAATAGGCTGAGAATCGTGTCGATCAGTAAAGTATAAGAAAATGCTTTAAAAAATCAACTGGGAACTTTTAGGATTAAATTTGTACCTAACTAAGTGTCTAGGAATCATTCGTTCAGTCCTGACACTTTCACAGAACGGACCGCAAGTCTCACAAACAAGTGGATACATCATTTTGAAGAAAAAAATTAGTTTAGGCTACAGTCCAAATTCCATTAAAAATTTAATTTGGAAGTTTTTAAAAATTAAATAATTAAAAATTTAATCTTCATTGAAATAACATGCAAATTCCATTTTTATTCAATATTTTCACTGTTATCACGTCAAACGCAAGAGAAACTTTATTCAAGATAAAAAATAAAACTCTTAAAATATTTATTTTATGATATAATTCATTTTGGATTATTGTAATAGCACAATAAAGTTATTTTGATGGTTCATTGTATATGTATGAAGAAAGATGCATAAAAAATTCTAAATTTGCATTAAAATATGTAAAGTTTCGCTTTTATTTTTAAAGCGAATTTTACTAATTTCCCGAAATGTAATTTTTTGGCTGCAAAAAGATATAAAAAAAACATCATTATTCCTTCAAACTTCTTTTTAAAAAAAAATTCGCAAACAATAAAGATTAATTATCAAATCTGTAAAAGAAGATTAAAGAAATTTGTTAATTTTGGTTTATAAAAGTTTGAATTGGATCTAGCTAATGGCCCTGTTTGGCAAGTTTCTTTCAGAGGTGTTGTTAGTGTTTCCTGTTGAGCGTAAATGTTGCGTGGAAGCGGTGTGACAGATTCTGTAACAAACCAAGTTTTTTGGCTATTGTCTGAATAACCTAATTTATTATATTTCAGCTCTGCAACTGCCATTGGGAAGAACAACTGTGATGCACCTCATTCCACGAGAAAATTTACCCGAGCCCAATTCCCAAGGTACAGGCATTGATATAAAAATTATATTTGTCAATTAGTACATTATTTTTAACATAATAAAGTTAACTTTGATATATGGCAGTTGGAACATGCATTACTATAGTTGTGTGGTACTTTAAAAATTTAAAGATTGTCTTGCCATTAAACAGACCATTGAACATGAGGTTCTAGTTTAAGTGAAATTTATTATACTATTACTAAATCAAAGAAATGTGTTGCATTTTTTATTTATTATTTGTTTTTCTCATTTGTAAAGCAGTCAATTAATTTTCATTACTTTCACCTTATTTTTGCTCAATTTTTTTTTATTATAGAACATATTTATGTTTTATGTAAATGGAACTAATTTATATATTGCTTTCATTCGCATAAAACCAGGGTTGTTATGTTTAAAACAAATGTTTTAAACATGTTTAAAACATAGCAATAAAAAACATGTTTAAAACAATTTGATTAATTATTATATGTTTTATAATTTATCGGCCAAATACAGTTCATTTAAGGAAATAGGTTTTATTTTAGGATATATGACCATGCTGTGTATTACCTTAAAGATTAAGATTGTGATAAATAGTAGACCCTGATGGAATGGTAAACCTTGTATGTGATACTTTAGGTCCCAAATGGGACACTACTGACATTTGTTAATATTCATTAATTTATTATAGCCCCTAATTTGTGAGATTTATGCTAATCATCAATGTGATACATAATTTTAGTTCATTAAAATAATACCAAACATAAACTAGTACAGTGAAAACTCCACGACCGACCACCTCTACTTACGACCAATTTTTCAAGGCACCGATTTTCCTCACTATGTGTTCAATGTTAAAAACCACTCTGGGAGAGACCAGGTTTCACTCCTCAAACGGCCGGTTTCGAATCCCGTTTCATGAAAAAATATCTATTTGTAACTCGCATTTTTTTTAAATTTAAAAAAACAAATGAGAAAAGTGATAATTAGAACAAATAAAAAAAGTCAGAAATTTCTTACTTTTTATTAGTTTAGACTAGTTTGTTAAAATAAGTTAGTACAGTACTTTTTTGCATACTACAGTTTGTTCAGAAGTATGTATAATTTTGTGTACACTATTAGCGAATTAATAAATAAACGTAATGATAAATATAGATTTTCGTAATTTTGCAATGGTTAATAATACATTGTCAAATGACATTTTTCTAGTACACAACTTTCTAGATAATTCACTTTTGTACTCTAAGAGCGACCAACCTCCATTTACGACCGATTTATAGGGGAACGGGCGGATGGTCGCTCTTAGAGGTTTCACTGTATTACATTATTAGTTTATAAATTCTTCTATTAGCCCATCCGATTTAATCAAAGGAAGACACCGAATCGCCAGATAATTGAAGGATTTCTTGTATTCTATGATTTTTGGACAAATAAAGATGTAAGGCATATGCCTAAAATTATTGGGGATGGAAGTAAATATAGAAAACCAAAATGCAAAAAAAAAACATGTTTTTTTTTTAAACCTAAACAACTTGTACAATAACCAAATATTAATTGTTTAAAAAAAACATGTTTTAAACAAAAAAAACACTTTTAAAACAAAAAAAACATGTTTTTTTGTTTTATTTAAAAAAAACATGTTTTTTTCCAACCCTGCATAAAACATAAATACGTTAAAGCAGTGGTTCCCAAACTTTTCTGTAACATCGCCCCCTTCTTTAAGTTGACTAACACATATCGCCCCCCTTTAATTTTTATAATTTGTCCAATTATAATTTGAGTTAAAGTGTAACTAATACAGCAATTTTATAATTTCAAACACTTACTACCATAGATAAAAACAACCAAAGCAGCTTTATCCGTTTACTCTTAAATAAAATTTAAAAAAAAAAATGCTTATTTTTCTATTTTTATTTAGATTTTTTCAAAGAATGAAAGCGAAATAATAACTAAGATCTTTAAACTCAATTCTGGAAAATTTCAGAGAGTTGACAATAAAAATTAAAAAAAAAAAAGAATGTTGAAAACTTTTTTATTCAATCCTATTTCAAGTTCATGTGCAAGTCTTTGAGGCAAATGTACAATTGCTTTCTTTGTTTAATTAGGAGCTGGATAACAGAACTAACCCTTTTTTTAACTAAATATATTGACGGAACGAGATGGGAGGTAGTTACCACATTTTAGAATCAGTGTAAATAAGTTTCACGCAGGCTAACTCATAACCTCTCCACTTGAAATGAGTTTCGCCTCACAGTCATGCTTCAGATCTACAAACTCCGTCTACAGGGGACGTACATAAATTACGTCACGCAAAATTTTGACTTTTTTGACCCCTTCCTCCCCCTATGTCACGCTGCGTCACGTTTGACCGAACCCCTCCCCCTAAAATTACGTCACGTTGTTGCATCCCTCCCCCCCTCTTTAAAAAAAGTTAATTTTAATATTTTGTAATATTTCTGAAATTAAAAAAAAAACTTATTTGGGTACATTTTTTTTAAGAAACTTGGAAAGAAATTTTTTTTTATCTTGTTTAAATAATAAATTCATATGAATAGAATGACATTGTATTTACATTTCTGTTGTCCAAGGACTTACTAGTAATTTTTAATGTCTTCTAAAAAAAGGTGTGTGTGTGTGTAATCGGAACTCTCTATGGTTCATTGGTCTTTTGGTGTTTGTTCAGGTAACTAACTGCCAGTCCTCTCATTTGTTAAGAGTGTTGTAATTTCTCGCGTTACGAAATATTGTTATAAAAAGGTCTGTAAAGAGTATAAGATAAAAGTATAATAATGTCGACGTTGTTCACATAATAATCTTTCCATCCTCTTTCTGAAATGAAGTGTTTCTTATAAAAAAATCAAATTTGTTTCTCAAAAATTTAATTTTATGTAAAACAGATTTTCCTTGAAAAATTGTAAAATTTCGAATCGTTACGTCACGCAAGCGTTTACCCCTCCCCCCTCCATGTCACGATCCGTCACGTTGGCTCATACCCCTCCCTCCCCCTCTCAGCGTGACGTAATTTATGTACGTCCCCACAAGGAGTTATCAAGGTTATCCACAACCCACAGATTCAAAAGGGAATAAATCAACAATAGAATCAGGAATTTCTAACTTGGTCAAATCCTCTAATCTTGTAAGAATGTCAGTTTGAAATTGTCATGGTGGCAAAAAAAATTAGAATGGCTTTACTGTACTATAGTACAGTATATTTAAATTTTCCCCCTCTGAATACTCAACGCCCCCCCCTATCGCCCCCAAACTATTTATTGCCCCCTTGATAACACAAATCGCCCACTTGGGGGCGAACGCCCCCAGGTTGGGAACCACTGCGTTAAAGGAAAGGAAATTAGGTCATTTCCTATCGCAAGCATAACTTGAGAAGACTATTTCTTGAAACTTTCTGTTTAGTGTAAAGTATTAGATTAGTGACCTATGTAATAAGTGGTTCATTCCAAACTGTCACAATTTGTAACTTGCATGCGACACTTAAGTCTAAATTTTATTTTTACTACAAGGCTAGTTTATTGAAAATTGAAAATATTGATGTTATGTTGGACAAAAGTTATGTGTATTAAGATGTTTCTTTGTTTCAGACCAACGTCATAAAAGCAAGGAGAGGAGCAGTGGCTGCTGTAGTGCCACTTGCACAATACTATAGGCTGTGCCAAGAAATTCTTCATTATTTTTCCCAAGATGTGTTGCGGTCACAATAGATATGGGGGGCAGTGTTCATAATGCTGGTATCTGTTCCTCTTCCGTAGTAACGATCGGAAGGCTGTCTAGAACATGGGATCACGGGTTTAAACTAGTCTTTTACTTTTAATCTGCACTTGTTTCTGTCTGCATCATACTTTTTTTTATCTCTTGGTTCTCATTTATGTACTATAATAGACTTGTATTACTTAATGGACTATAATTATTTTTGAAGTTGTACTTATACATTTTTAAATCTGATTTTGACGTTGATGGAAAATCTTTCTAAAAATCCTAGCTTTTTTTTAAAAATCGTTTATGATTACTTGCTCACCATTTATGTTTAAACGATTGTCAGATTTTGAAGGATGAATGTACTTTAAATCATTAGCTACATAATTGCAAACAAAGCTCTGGACTTTGACATTTTATTTAACTTAAATCTACACGGAAATCATTCCAGACATCCTAGATTAGCAAAACAGTGGTGGACTTGTGCAAGATCTCTGCACCCCTGAATATAAATGTGAATAATGAACATAGAACAAAGTGCTTGTTAGCTACTGTATATAATCTACATATTTATTCCTTAAAAAAAATCCTCGGTTACAAGGAGCTGTAAATGTAGAATGTCTGAGATGGACTTCGTAGCAATGGCATATACATTGAAGTAACTGGAGTACTTGATGCTTAGTTGTATGTGTTCAAAGTTGTCTTGTTTATTTTGGTCCTGTGGCTGTATTTCTCAAAGTATCTATGCATTTTAGGCTTTTTCATGCTATTTTATTACCGTGTTTATTGTCTTGCATGTTATGATTTTAACCTTGTGTAATTATTTTAACTTGTATATGCCATTGCTTGTATTTGTTGACAATATAGTGATCTGTTTGTGCTGCAATGTACAGATTTCTGGAGAGTTTACACGCTGTTAACATTACTCTGAACTGCCAGATAGAATTTTTATGCTTATATATATTGTGACATCCATGCTGCACTTGTTAGATCTGCCTAGTATCTAAATCTTATAATATTGTTTTATTCTCAAAAGTCTAGAATTTAATGAAATTTATTTTTATTTCCCCCCTCAAAACATGCTTAGAAGCACTTGCATGTTGTATATTTTTTTTCACGCAAGCACCTATTGACGACTTTGGGGGTGAAAAAAGCAAAGTTTTTGAATCAATCAATTTGAAATCTCACCACTTGCTTTAGCATATCTGTTGTCGTTTTTGAAAAACGTCATTCTCATTAAAATCCAACCTTTAATTTGGATGGTTGCAATATTTAAAATGAGCTGTCGACACTTTATCTATCCCAGCAGTGTAATTAGTGTGTGTATATATATTGTATGTTTGAAAGTGTAAAGATTTGAGCCCTATGTATATAGAGTATATAGCTTAAAAAAATTGTGTGTAAAACTTTATGGAGCACTTTGTTAGAAATATCCTTTCCCTCCATTGTAGTCCAGAAACAGTTTCTGTATGCATTGTTAAATGGAGCCTATTATGTGTGCCATTTTAACCACCTTTCATCTTAATAAAGTAAAATTCACTTAATTGTCTGTGATTTTATTTATTTTAAACAAGGAATTCACGATATCCAGGTTAGTATAGTTATTGGGACAACTTAATAAAAATTTTGTATTTAATAAATGTCAGGGTCTTGAAGTTGCACTAATTCTGCTCTATCACGATGTTAGGCAAACAACCTGGTTTTCTTGTATAAAAATGAAAAAATTATTTTTTAAATACTATACTGTTTGAATTGTTTTCAAAATTTAATTTTTTTTAAGCTCCGAAAAAAATCTTCAACTGGGTTTTCATACTTAAGAATACCTTTGAAGTGTTTGTTTTACTCTGTGCAAATTTTATCTATAACATTCAATGTTATTTCCCCTAACCAACTTGGGAAAGTCGTGTTGATAGTCTTTCAGATTTACTTATGTGTGTTGCAAAATCTAACCTGTCTAAAAGCAACTAGCTTGTTATGTATTTGTATGTCAAAAAATCTGCAGATAAAAATTAATCATTGAATTGAGAAGAAATGCTTCGACTTTAACATTTCTCTACTACAGTAAAACTTGCATTAAGTTTGCAGCATGTAAATGTTCTACGGAAAAATGGGTAAATAGATCTCATTTCCGAGTGCGAGAATTGAATAAAAGAGGTATTCCGCACTCAATAAACCACTTTATTCGCTATTTAAAGACATATTTGTATTAGTTCTTGTTTTCAGTTAGAGTGTAATGTTTTTTTCTTTCAATTTTGACGTAACAAGGCGCACGAATATCAGTATTTCAAAGGGGCAGCCAATCAGAGCAGGTGAAATTTCGTCGCCTGCTCTGATTATATAGTGAGGTTTATTTACGGACGTTTCCTCCGCGTATGCGCGAGCAACTGCAAACTTAATTTGTGGTTGACTGTATGCATTGGTACAAACTGTTAACACTTAAATGTTAAAACATATATGGTTAGTAAGAAATACATTAACCTAAGAAGAAGTTAGAAAAGGAAACAAAATTTCATCTAGTGTTTTCAACATGCGAGACTCAATCATCAATCGAAATTTTAAAAAACAATGCTCACAAAATTATATTTGCTCATAATTATAAGTTTACTATGATAGACATAGAAATTTATTATTATTATTATTTTCATCGAAAGAGGTAATTAGCAAGCTTTTATATTATACGTGTAGCTTATTCAAGGGGAGTATAAGTCTACTTTGGCTGTCGATAAAATGAAGAACAAGCTAGCTTGGGAACTAAATCAAAGCTAGGTAGTTGGTTTGGGCCTAATAAAATTTTGGAAATTAAAAAAAAAAACATCCTGCTGTATTTATGAAAATGATGTAATTTAAATAATGTATGAATTTTTTAAACTGGCAAGCAAAGGTGTGTATGCATTCGTATAAAACAGTGGTTCCCAACCTGGGGGCGTTCTCCCCCAAGTGGGCGATTTGTGTTATCAAGGGGGCAATAAATAGTTTGGGGGCGATAGGGGGGCGTTGAGTATTCAGAGGGGGAAAATTTAAATATACTGTACTATAGTACAGTAAAGCCATTCTAATTTTTTTTGCCACCATGACAATTTCAAACTGACATTCTTACAAGATTAGAGGATTTGACCAAGTTAGAAATTCCTGATTCTATTGTTGATTTATTCCCTTTTGAATCTGTGGGTTGTGGATAACCTTGATAACTCCTTGTGGGGACGTACATAAATTACGTCACGCTGAGAGGGGGAGGGAGGGGTATGAGCCAACGTGACGGATCGTGACATGGAGGGGGGGAGGGGTAAACGCTTGCGTGACGTAACGATTCGAAATTTTACAATTTTTCAAGGAAAATCTTTTTTACATAAAATTAAATTTTTGAGAAACAAATTTGATTTTTTTATAAGAAACACTTCATTTCAGAAAGAGGATGGAAAGATTATTATGTGAACAACGTCGACATTATTATACTTTTATCTTATACTCTTTACAGACCTTTTTATAACAATATTTCGTAACGCGAGAAATTACAACACTCTTAACAAATGAGAGGACTGGCAGTTAGTTACCTGAACAAACACCAAAAGACCAATGAACCATAGAGAGTTCCGATTACACACACACACACCTTTTTTTAGAAGACATTAAAAATTACTAGTAAGTCCTTGGACAACAGAAATGTAAATACAATGTCATTCTATTCATATGAATTTATTATTTAAACAAGATAAAAAAAATTTCTTTCCAAGTTTCTTAAAAAAATGTACCCAAATAAGTTTTTTTTTAATTTCAGAAATATTACAAAATATTAAAATAAACTTTTTTTAAAGAGGGGGGGGGGATGCAACAACGTGACGTAATTTTAGGGGAAGGGGTTCGGTCAAACGTGACGCAGCGTGACATAGGGGGAAGGAAGGGGTCAAAAAAGTCAAAATTTTGCGTGACGTGATTTATGTACGTCCCCTGTAGACGGAGTTTGTAGATCTGAAGCATGACTGTGAGGCGAAACTCATTTCAAGTGGAGAGGTTATGAGTTAGCCTGCGTGAAACTTATTTACACTGATTCTAAAATGTGGTAACTACCTCCCATCTCGTTCCGTCAATATATTTAGTTAAAAAAAAGGGTAACCTTTAAGGTTAAGGTAAAGGTTTAGTTAAATAAGGGGCTTTAACTCAAATTATAATTGGACAAATTATAAAAATTAAAGGGGGGCGATATGTGTTAGTCAACTTAAAGAAGGGGGCGATGTTACAGAAAAGTTTGGGAACCACTGGTATAAAAGTACAGCACAAATTATTTTTTTGAAACATCGGGACTTGCCTGAACAAAAAAGGCCGATGTAGCATGATGGGTTAAGGCGTCATGATACTGTAGATACTTTCCTCGGATATATAGATAGTCATCCTATATACAGATTGTACTGAGCAAAAATAAAAGTATTCCCGCCAATGAATAACTCTGCGTTTATGTAACTAGTTCACGTTAAGTCTGTCGTGGGTCGTGGGCCAAAGCCCACAGCTACAAGGTTGCGTTGGTGCTAGCTCAGGTGCTGGCCTCGTCACTTGATCGTAGTTCTAAGTTTGGCTGTCTCCAAAAGAAAGTACTCCGAAATGAAAGTTGTAGCAGATACGTTTATAAAATAGCACTGAAATACGTTTCTTTCTTGATTCTTTCGGTGTGAATACTTTATAAAAATGTAGATAGCCAATTACGCTTCGTAACTAAATCCCGTTCAAGTGACGAGGACGGGAAGGGAGAAACTTATGAAGTGAAATGATTCTTTGTTTACATTTTTTCATTCCGCGGTTTTGTTTTTTTAATGAACTGCGTCTCTATCTCTATTGATACAACGAAAATACATCTTATTAAAGCTTATAGATTGACTAAAATTGAAGAGTCATGGTCTTATGCCTAATACGAAATCGTTTTCTCTTTGCAAAAACTTTAAAGTTACCTGTATTTGTAAGGAATGCTCATCAACTAAATCTTAACAAAGCCGATAGTTCTTCGGAACTTCTTAAAAAGCCTCTTTCAACTCTGTATGTCCCTGGTCGTCGTGGTAAAAATGTGTACCAGATCGTCAGACCCCTTATTGACGTCGATTTTCTTTCGAACAATATGGATAGTCTTAAAAGATCCTGTCAACTTAGAAGATTATCAACTCAACTCAACCTCGATGAATTAGTACCCAAATTACGAATTTGGGACCACCTTAGAACAGAATACCAATGTCTGGTTGAAAAGGATAAAGAATACTTAGAAAAATTTAAAGAACTAAGTTCTTCAGGTGCAGAAAATGTAGAACTGACTAAAGAACATCATGACTTCCTTCAGATTCTAAAATCCACAAAAACCAAATTGCATGATATTGAAGATGATATATTTCCAGATGTACAATTGATACCAAATTTTATAGATGATTTAACACCACATGAAAAGGATGTCATTTTGCTGCATGATCCAGTTGATCAGGAGCTCTCGACAGTTTCCCATAAAGTTGTGGGCACTAATATGGGGCTCTTGTCGTTTTCTGAAACAAGCCCCACTGCATATTACTTGCTTGGGGAACTTTCTGAGCTTGAACATGCAATAAATACATATTTTGCAATGCGGTTGATGTCTTTTGGTTTCACACCAATGGCATGTCCCGACTTTTGCAAATCGTTCATTTCTGAGGCTGTGGGATCGGATTCTCTCGCTCAAGATAACTGCATACAACTACAGCCACCCAAGGACAGAGAGCCTGGTCAAAAGAGCATCGTTGTGGGCAGCTCTTCTTTTGAGACATTTTGTGCTTACTTCACCAACATGAATGTAAATGAATCCAACTTGCCTCTACGGTACTTTTCACAAGGTCGTAGCTACGATGCACGTCACAGAAATGTCCAGTCTCCCGACTTATTCACGGTTGTGCAATCGACGTCTATTCACTGTCTCTCGGTGTGCAAAGATTCGGATGCAGAAGCAGAGTTTGGGGACTTATTTGACCGTATTACTTCATGCTATGGTGACTTTAAAATTCCTCGTAGGATAGTTGATGTTGCTGCAGCGAGCCTAAACCCAACTGAGACTCGGAGAAAGTGTCTGGAATTGTGGTCCCCTTCCCAAAAGAAATTTATTCCCGTGGCGCATACTTCACAGCGTGGAGATTTCATTTCAAAGAGATTACATGCAACTTATGGAGTAGATTATCACGTTCAGGGATATTGCTCTTTGGTGGAAAGTTCAGCAGTAAATATCCCTGTCCTCCTAGGATGCATTTTGGAAAACCACCAAACTTCTAACCATACATTTGATTTTCAAAAAACACTTGAATTTCTTCATGAGTATATATGAGTATTCGTAAACCAATTTGTAATAAAGCAGTCAAATATATTTTTTTAAATTTAAAATATGTAAAACTTTGCTTTTTACCGTGTACCGAATATATGGGAATTTCTTAAGGCATTAATTAATAAATTTTTGTTGCTAAAATTAAGTTAATATATTTAATTTAAAAGTGATTATTTTGATTTCTGAAATATTCATAGCAATCTTTTGTTATTTAAATCTTTTGGAGATGAGTGGTTGACTTATAACGTTATGGTAAAAAAAAATTGTGACTTCACATTTCCTAGCAACTACTTAGCAGGTTTGTAAATTTTTTTAAACCCAATAATGTTTTTTTTTTTTGTGCACTTTAAGCATTTGAAACTTGAGCTGATACTTTTTTTTACTTCCTTTAACCTGTTCAATTCTGCTCAAACCTATAGGGCCAGCTAGTGGTGTTTATCTTCATTTTTAAAGGGGTTAATAAGTAACTTTTTTTTAAAAAAATTGTATAAATTATTATATTGTGTTAAATAAATGTAATATGTAATATGCTAATAGATAGCTGCCGTGCAATCCTTCTAATACACTTTCCTTCCTTTTTATAAGCAAATATTTTGCCCTTCTGGAACTTACTTAAAGGTTTTCCTCTTGGCATTCCAAAACTAACAAAAACTATGAATTTCTAACTAAAATCTGAATTCTTGATAAAAAGACAATAAATGAAGAATAGTACATTAATACAATAATATGTTAAATAAATGTAATATGCCATTAATAAAGTTACACTGCGTGAAAAAAGTAGAAGGACAGTCATTTTTTCTACATTTTACTTTTATTTTAAAGGATTTTGACATGATTTTATAAAGAGGTTATTTTGTTAGTATTTTAATTTATGTTAAGTCAAAAAATTTAACCTACTACTATTTTAGGTTTAGAATTTAAAACATAACTACTTTTGGTCTGTGAAAAAAAGGACACATCCGGAAAATCGATGTAGAAGCTATTGGAAACCATTAAGGTTAATGTACTATTCTTCATTTATTGTCTTTTTATCAAGAATTCAGATTTTAGTTAGAAATTCATAGTTTTTGTTAGTTTTGGAATGCCAAGAGGAAAACCTTTAAGTAAGTTCCAGAAGGGCAAAATATTTGCTTATAAAAAGGAAGGAAAGTGTATTAGAAGGATTGCACGGCAGCTATCTATTAGTCCAAATGCTGTTTCCAACTTTATAAGAAACCCTGAAAGTAACTTAAAAAAACAAAAAGACAGGAAGACCCGAAAAACTTACACAACCAAAAAAACCAAAAATCATTCATGAACTCAAAAATACAGGTGGTAACCTTAGTAAGGCTGCTCAATGTCAATCAGGGATTGCACATGTTACTAAAAGAACTGTGTATAACTACATAAAAAGGTCAAATAAATTCCTCTTCAAAAATGGACCTCAGTTGTATTTTCTGATGAGAAAAAGTTTAACTTGAATGGCCCAGTTGGCTATCAGTACCATTGGCAATTGGCACTGTGTCGATAATGAAGAAAAGACTTATTCTACTCAACAAATAGGAGGACGTAGTCTAATGATTTGGTTAGTAGTAGGCTATTGAGGTAGGACAAGTCTAGTCTTTCTAAATAGTAGACAGAACCATGCAGATTGCATCCAAATTTTAAACTCGAATTTTCTTCCTTAGGGCACTTAGCTAGGGGGAGATTATTGGATTTTTCAGTAAGATGAAGCATCAATTCACATTACAAATGGTGTTAAAAATTTGTTCGCAGCGAAGAATATTTGCATTTTGGAATAGCCCTCTGAGAGTCCTGATCTTAACATTGTAGAAAACATATGGTCAATGATTGTGAGCAGTGTTTACGAGGGAGAAAAGTAGTTTGAATCAGTAGCTGAACTACAGAAATAATTTTACTGTATATGGGACAATTTTTTCAAAACAGAAATTCAATTTTTGTATAGTTCGATGCCAAACAGGGTGTTTGAGGTAATTCGAGCCCAATGGAAGAAAAAATAATTATTAATCAAAACTGTAGACCAAATTTTTGGAAGTGTCCTTCTACGTTTTTCACAGATTATGACAATGTCATAACTTATTTTTTTTTAATAATTGCACTTTTTTTCCAAATGTGTACTTTTTATTTTATGTAGATACAGGTATCCACTAGTAAAAACGCTTGATACAACATAATTATTCAAAAGTTGTTGTATGATTAATTAATCCAAAATAAACTAGTGTCCTTCTACTTTTTTCACGCAGTGTAACTTTCACTAGAACAATAAAAAACAGTGTTATATTAAACAGAAACGAGAAAAACCTTTATTTTCCTTACAGATGGAAATGTAATCAGTGTTCATAAAAAATAAAACTTGTTACATCTGCATTTATTGTCTGCAAGAGCAGATTATTGCCAATGTTTTGTTCAATTTACGTAAAATCACCTCTAAATTAACGTTTGCCATATCAACATTCCCCATTACCTATTAAAAGCCCCCATTTATAGTCAATTTATTATTATTTTTTTAAAGAAATTCCATTTTATCCATGGAGAAAGATCACTGTTCAGATTCCTTTTAAGCAAATATCTACAACACACCACAATTACAATTGATATTTCTTCTGCCTAACCTCTCAATTCATGTCTATGTGTTAGTTTCATTTTCATGTGCCTCTTGCGTTAGTTTAAATTGAAGTTTTTCTCCAAGAGCTGAAGAGTCGCATGAAATTATTTCCCATAGTTTTAAAAAGTTTTTTATGCAGTATATTCGATACATATTTTTTTATAATCACTTGTAACACATATTTTTAAAATTGCTTTCGATATTCTAATGTAACTCAATAGATTCCCATGCTAAAAGTGTAATTTATCTTGGGCTTGATAATATAATATTGTAGTATTATTTATTATCATGTTAAAAGTGTAATGTAGGCTAAAACAGTGAAAAAGTATACTTTATTATGTTATGCTTAAATTGCTATTTTATTTTTTGCAAATAAGTGTGCAATGTAAAACTTTATAAACAAAAGGGAATGATGTTTTTTTTTATCAAGTGAGGCACAAATAAGTCAAATGGTTTCCCCCAGTTTTGAAATTTTTAATTTATGCGTGACGATACATAACATTTTTATACTAACTCTAAAAAAAATATGTTTAGCATGGCAAACAAGATTTAAATGCTTCTTATTTAAAAAGTTTCTTTAAAAAATTTGAAGTGTAATTAATCTTGTGTACATTTCTTGATACTAGAAATTTTATTATCATGTGAAAGATGTATAATGTCGGATTAAAAAGTGTAAAATGCGATACTTTTGGCATGTATGCTAATAAGTAAATTTTACACACTGCTGTTTTAAAAGTGCGACCTTACTCATGATTATTGATCTGAATAAATGGGATAAAAAAAACTTTCGCACACAGCACGACGTTAACATGCAATTATTAATTTGAATCGGTGGGATTTTTTTGCACTGGAATAATTTTTTTTTTTAAGTCACTTTGTAAGAATATAAAGAGTGATTATGAGTAAAAACAATTTAATTTAGATAATAAACTGGTGGGTGGGAGGTATGTGTGCAAGTAGAGCATAGGTGATAAGTTAGAAAATACTTTAGAAAGTATACGAACATTGGCTTTTGTATTTTAGTATTTTTAAAATATGCAAATTATGCCTTTATTTACAAACAATACCAAAAAAATTAAACAAAAAAAAAAAACTTATAATCCTATCGTAATCTATTCTTCTAGTGCGACTCTAATCGTATTCAACTTGAATGGAAAATCAGAGCCTCATCTTATTTATGAATAAAGTTAATAATTAATAAAATATGATGAATCGTTTTCCAAGCGATATCAAAGCTGTAAATTGGTTTCGGGCATGAGCAGTCATAAGAGTCATTTAGTTTTTAATTGTCCGTGGTTTTTAACTTAATATTCTTATTTGTTTACTTTTTATTTTTATTGAGAGAAATAATCCATAAATCAAGAAACTTCCATGTTTCCATCCACGCTGGATACAGTAGTGATGGGTCGGTCCGGAATGAACGGGTCCGAAGGAACGGATCCTCAAATGGAACGACTCGGTCCGGTCCACTGTTTCAAAAGGAACGGGTCCATCGTTCCAACTGCATAATTTAGAAATTTTTGCGAACTTTTTTTACTTTAAATTTCAAAAAATGTAGAATTTACAAACATTGTGAAACTTGGAACTGAAATTGGATTGAAAATTGATGCTTGCCCCTTGCCGCTTAAATATAAATACACCCTAGGCTTAGAGAGTCTGCCCGATTGTTAAATAATAATATTTGACTGAACAGATCATTGAGTCATAATCTTCTTATTCCAGTCTCGTTCCAGTATAAATAGCAATACCCTTTCGGTCCGGAACGGATAGCCGGACCGGTTCGTTCCAAAATCCGTATATGTCGGTCTAACTGTCATATATTAATATATATCTCTTCGGTCCGGAATCCGGACCAAATCGTTTCAGAATTGGGGATTTCGGTCCGTATGTATATTACTTTTGAGTGCCATGTACATTGGATCCCGATATTCTCGCTTCAGTACATAATATGTCTTTTTCGAAAACTATTTCGGTCCGAAAGGGCGATGACCGGACCGGCTCGTTCAAAATTCCGTGAATGTCGGTCCGACTGCTAAATGCTTGAACATGAACATTGTTTCCGATCGTCGCGCAACAGCACATTATTTTATGTTTTTAGTGCACTTTTACTGTGTTTTAAATATAGTAGTACCAATCGGACCGGAACGGATGACCGGACCGGTTCGTTCCAAAATCCGAAATTATCGGTCCGACTGCTAAATTATTTTATATTTTCGGTGCACTTTTACTTTACTTTCAATGGTAGTACTCTTTCGGTTCGGAACGGATACCGGACCGGTTCGTTCCAAAATCCGAAACTATCGGTCCGACTGCTAAATTATTTTATGTTTTCGGTGCACTTTTACTTTACTTTCAATAGCAGTACCATTCGGTCCGAAACGGATACCGGACCGGTTCGTTCCAAAATCCGAAACTATCGGTCCGACTGCTAAATTATTTTATATTTTCGGTCCACTTTTACTTTACTTTCAATGGTAGTACTCTTTCGGTTCGGAACGGATGACCGGACCGGTTCGTTCCAAAATCCGAACATGTCGATCAGACTGCCATACTGATGTATCTCTTCGGTCCTGAGGCCGGACGAAATCGTTCAAAAATCAGGGAATGTCTGTCCGACTGCTAAATATATGTTTTACATTTGACTTGCTTGGACATTGTTTCCGATCTTCTCGTTCCAGCATATTATTTTATATTTTCGGTGCACTTTTACTTTCAAGTAGTACCCATTTGGTCCGGAACGGATGACCGGACCGGCTCGTTCCAAAATCCGTGAATGTCGGTCCGACTGCTAAATTTATGTTTTACTTTTGACTTGCTTGAACATGAACATGAACATTGTTTCCGATCTTCGCGTTACAGCACATTATTTTATATTTTCGATGCAGTTTTAGCATTTTAAATAAATAGCAGGCGCGCAACCACGGGGGGGGGGGGGTTTAGGGTCAGAACCCCCCCCCCCCAGAACCCATATTATAGTCAAATTTTATTTTATAAACAATACAAAAAAATCGAAGTGATGAAAAAAAATTCCGCAGAGAAACACTATTTCACTATTTCGCTTGCCGCCAACAAAATAAGAAACTGTAGGGATGGCGGTTTTTCAGAAAAAAAACGATGTTTCAAAAACCGGTTTTTCGGTTTTACTGAACCTTAAGACTGGCCTTATGAAAAACCGGTTTTTTGGTCGAAACCGTGGGCACAAAAAACCGGTTTCGGTTTTCCATCCCTAAAGTGTTTCAAATATGGGTGGCGGGAAGTATAAATCTGTATAAAACAAAATGTTTCTAACGAAACTCTTTTCTAATGTGAGGGGGGGGGGGTTGAAAAAAGCGTCAGCTCTGATAAAATGACGTGTCTTGCCAAATTTATTCATTTTTTGTCGTTTTTTATGAGTTGCTCTAATATTGTGCATTCAAAAAATCAGTAAAGGTCACGGTACTACGCAATGATTAAGATAAGAAATAACAGAAACTGTCCCCCCCCCCTTCCTCGGATACTATTTTAAACCAACAATACGCGTTATCTTTGGATTACTGTACTTTTTTCACCGTTTTATTTTTAAGGTTTTCATTTCGCGCCTTTTCTATGTAATTTCTACTTTAAAGTACCTGAAGATATGAGTATGTTTGTTGGGAAAGGCACTTTTTTTCTCTCTTTTTACTGTTTTGTCTGAATGCTTAATATAAATCAAAGGATAGCCAGGCGCGCAACCACGCCCCCCCCCCCTCCAGAACCCGTATTATAGTCAAATTTTATTATTTTCTTAAATTGCCCCGTGTAAAAAAAATCTACAGGGAAATACCAAGACTGTAAAACCATTCGCTATCATACACTATCACCCCCATAGTGGGCTATAGCATTTAAATACCACTTCGCATTTTACAATACTCGCCGCCAACCAAATTAGAGCATGAATAAGGGATGTCGTTTTTTCAGAGAAACCGTGTTTTTGCCACGCCGTTCCATCCCTAAAGTGTAACAAATAATACTGGCGGCAGCTATAAATCTAAATAAAAGAAATTCTAACTCTTGTAATGTGGAGGAGAGGTAGGGGGGATAAAAAAAAAGCGAGGCGCCGAGCTTTTTCGTTTTTTTTTTTATGAGTTTCTTTAATATGGTGTATTTGCAAATCAATAAAGGTCATGAGATTGCGCAATTTTACAGGAAATGAATTCTTTCTTTGTTAATAAAGTGTGGTGGGGTGGCGTCTGTAAGTCGGCGTTTTTACTCTGAAATCAAAGAAATTCTACTCGCCACGTGCTAAAGATGAATATTTCCCCCCATCGTTCTATTTGGTTGTTAAAATAAGTTTATGCAGGACAGGGCCGTGTGGTATGTTTTTTTCATATGATGCAAATCATTATAATGCCGCCCTTGATTTTTTAAAAAAGTTTTCTTTCATACTAGTTATATTTTAACTTAAAAACTGAAAAAATTCCTATCCATCACCCATGTGACAGATATTTTTAATCATTTTACATTATTCACAACTGTTGGGTAAAAACGCATATTTCGTTTTTTTTAAATCCAAGTTATTTAAATTATAAACTTTGTTCTTTGGAAATGGGGTAATGCCTGCATATTACATCTTCATTCGACATAAATACTTATTTTGAATCAATTAGTTAATTAATTCTATTATTATTTACTTTTTCATGTAAATTAATTAATAATTATATAATTTTTTATTTAATATAAAAACATTTTTATTAATATATTATAAATATAAACTATGCGTATTTAGTGCTTTAATATTAGTTAAGTGTAATTAGTTAAATAAAAAAAATTATTTGATATTTTATACATTTTTCAATAATAATTAAATATCTACATGATTGTACAAAACAAAAATTAATTGACTTCATAAAATTATGGAAAAGTATCTTTGACATGCAATTCCAATTGTAAATTTACGTTTAACTTTTTTTATATATAATTATAAATTATGGTTATTTGTATTAATTTATATTCTTTTAAATACAATTTTTTTTAATAAAAAATATGTAATTTATCTTCCTAAAATGATAATACATTTAATTAGTTTATTAACTTATATAATAATTAAAAAAAATAGTAAATTCTTACCTCATTTCCAAAGAACAATTAAAGTTTCATCTCGATATTCTTGGTGTTCAAGTTTAAAAAAGCATTATTTTTTTCCGATATGCTCTTGTTCATTTTTTTTTTGTTAGCCGCAACATTCGTAAAGTATAAATCAAGAGTATTTGATTTTCTTTTAGTTCCAATTTAAGTTTTAGAAGATATGTTAAAAATAAAGGTAGATAAGTTGAGTGATTGTTTAAATAATGATAATGATAATCATACGAGTATCATCGCATCTACGAAATAAAACAAAAACAGTGGACACCGATAAGTTTTGTCTCTCAAGCTCCTCTTAAAAAAGTAAGTTAAAAAAAACCAAAACAAAATAAAAGTACAAGGTTTCTAGAGATCATGAAGTGGCCTCCGCAAGTGGCCTGTGAAAGTAATAAAATTGAAAGGTAAAATGAGCGAGCAGTTTAACAACAAAAAGCAACCACCCAATTGGACCCAACCCAATGTACGCCCCCCTTATGTGACCCGACCGTGTCGCCATGTGTGGTCATCACTACTTTTATTACTAAAAAACACATCTGGACGTCTGCGTAAACTTATCCTACAAAAGGCTGGTATGTAGAGGTTCCGACAAAAGAAAAGATCTTGAAAGCCTCATCTACGATCAACGGTTCCTTGAAAGACTTTCCCCTTTTCGGAACAATCAATAGAAAATTTCGCGGGAAGCTATACGAAGCCCCAGAAAAGAACCATACTGTAACTTTAAGTGGCACTTGTCTAGACACCTTTTGTGTTTTGGGAAACACAGCCCACAATCCTATTCCCAATAAGGTTGTAAAGTCATTTAGATTTGTTATCTGACTTCAGAGTGGAAGGGACAAGTCTTCCCCGAAACCTTATTCCTTCAGGGGTACCCTTTGTAGAAATAAGATGCTCCTTTCAAGCTTTGGGGGAAGGGAAAAAGGGGACAATTGGACCACCCACTTCTGGAACAAGCGCGTCATGTGTTTGAGCTTTTGGTGTGTTCCAGGATAGATTTTTAAGTCTCTATCTGGTGAACCAAGGTTTAGTGTGAATTGCTGCTATTTTTAATTATTATTTCGGATGTCTATTGTCTATGCAAAAACTATCCCCAATATCATAATTTTCAACCAATCATTAATGGATTTTTTAAAACTGTTATAAAATTGGTGTTTTTGAGTCACAGATCTCCAAATTGGTACATTTTTGATAAACTTTTAATGAATGTGCTCTATCAATCCCTAATGATTAATTATTCCCAATTATTTCGTATATTTTTTTTACATTAGTGATGCTCATTATATATACATATAATTTGAAAAGTTTAATATTAAAAAAAAATTGTGTTGTGCTGAGTAGAACCTAGAAGAGTGAAACCTGGGCATTGAAGATACATGTTGTCTTCAATTTGTTTTTAAAAAAATCAAATTAAGTCAATAATAGTTTGATGTTCAAAGTAGTAGATTCTAATTATCTGTTTTAGTCATAAATTGAAACGAAGTAATTGACATCAGTTGCATTTTAGTTGGTTTCTCAATGCGACGAGAACCACTGATAATGATAATTTCGGCTCACTGAAAGCAGAGAGCACCAAAGTCCAGATCCTCCTGCTTTGACTTAAACCACTTTTATTTATATGGTTCGCGAAGCTAACTATAATAAAATAAATTGTAAATACTGTATGTTAAAGTTTCAGTGGGCAAAAGTAACTTAAGTTTTAAGTTGGAGATATTGGGTTTTAAATGTTTGCCCTTCAAATGTAAACCTCAATTATCAATACTTTTTATACAAAAAAAGCATTTTCTTTTAAATTAAAATTTTTTAAACGCATTTATTTTAGGGAAAAACTTTTTATCTAGTATAAGTAATCTCATAGGGTTACCCCCCCCCCCCCTCCATCAAACCGCCAATGCATATCCTCATATATAAAAGAATAAAATAGATAGAAGGCCATCTAACAGCGAGCAATTTAATTTAAATTATTTGAAAGCATTGTGAACATTAATAAACAAATATTAACAAACTTTTGTGCTATAATGTCTAAATTTTCTATTAATGTCGTACTAATTATTATTAAAATATAAATACCTGTTGCCAGCCATTTCTAAAATTTACCGAATGACTTTATGATTTATCAGGAGTTTTGCGAGTCTGCATTTGCGTCGTGTCAGGATTTTAATAGGTGTACACATTTCACTAAATAATTTCGCAATTCAGTATTAAAATATAAATAACAAACATTTTTAAAGTTTGCCGAATGACTTTATGGTTTGTCAGGAGTTTTGGGAGTAGGCATTTGCGTTGTGTTCCGATTTTGATAGGTGTACACATTTCACTAAATAATTACACCCCCTCCCTGTCCGGTATTAAAATATAAATGTACCTATCTGTAAATGGACTTGTTTGGTATGGTAGTAAGTTGTTTGGTATGGCTTAAATTTGCTGAGTGACTTTAAGGTAGGTCAGGAGTTTCGTAGAGAGTCGGCATTTGCGTTGAGTCCCGATTTTAATCGGTACACACACATTCCACTAAATAATTTCACTGTCCGCTATTAAAATAAAAATGATAATCATAGTTTGATGAATGAGCTGCTTTGTCAGTCGGCATTTGCGTTGTGTTCGGATTTGTGTGCACATTTCACTGAAATTTACACTTCGGTATCAAAATAAAAATTACGAAAATTTGCCGAATGACCATTTTTCAAAAAAACTTGGGGGGGGGGGGGGCGAGACGCCCCCTTCGCCCCCCGCTCACGACGGCCCTGGTTGCAAGTTGTGTACAACTGTACAAGACAACCCAAATAAAAACAACAACATGCAGTCTCCTTGCAATGGCTTTTTTGTAGATCGCCCTCTCTCTGTTGAAACCTTGTACTATTAGATCTATTTTCCTTCTCACTATTTCGGATATTCATTAGAATTGCCGCTCTTTTTCTTCCTATATTTGAAGATTTAGAAGTATTTATTTTACACAGATTTAGCAAATACTAAGTTAATTTTTTTGAAGCAGTATTTGAAAAAAAAATGAAGGTTAGAAACTCGAATTTTGCCGCCCCCTACTCAATTGCCGCCTGATGCGGCCGCCTCTTTGCATCATAGCACCACACGGCCCTGATGCAGGAACTTTTTCGCGCTTTCTCTTCAGAAAAATTGTACGATTAGAGGAGGATATCAAAAGACAAAGATTGGTTTCTACATTTAATCAATAAGTAAGTTCTAATTTAAACTATCATTTCTAGTAATCGACTCAATTTATTAAAAATTGTATGTAATACGTTAACATTTTGTGTTAAGTTGCTGTACTTACAATACAATATTTATAATGGTGGTATTTTAACGAATTGGGAGAATGTATGAGATAGATGATAAATTTAATTTTTATAATTCCAGCCTGCGCTCCAAGAGCGGCATTCAGTTCCGGTTGATGAGATGAGAACTTAATTGATAATTTAAATATGACTCCTCGCGTAGCTTTAGTGACACAATAATTCATACTAAACTTAAATAACCTTAATTTAATTTCATCATAATGATTTCCAAAATTTTGATGTAATATTTTTAGTTTAAAAATATATTTTAGAATGGTTACATGAAGGCTTTCATGTCAAATATTTTTTTTTTAATATCTATTTTTCATTCTTAAAAACAATAAAAGTATCTTAAGATATGATAAGTATGCAGGAAACTGCGGCGATTATTTTTCTCTATTTTTTTTGTCTGAATGATAAATATAAATATCCAGGAATGGCTGCTTTGTTCTGTTTTTATTTTATTATATTTTAATTGTTTTTTAATATTCAAACATGTTTTGCATAAATTGGTTGCTATTTTTACATAACTTCATAAATGCAATTTTTTTTTGTTTTACTTCAGAGATTCGCCGGTACGACATCGTAAATTTTATCCAAAGTAGGAAATACGTAGCTTCGTTGAAGTTTGAAATATTAAATCATTTAATTATTTTATTATTGAGCTTTAACTTTTTAATGTCGTATTTAATTTATAAGTTTTGTTTCTGCAAATTACTATGCAATTAGTTAAATATTCAGAATTTTTTTTTACAAATTAAATAAATAACTGCCGACCTATAAACGGCCTGTGCAGCCAAAATGTCCGACGAATACCCCGTGTAAGGGAGAGCACGCTAAATATCCTAACGCTGCGTACGATGTCGCCCTTACCAATTGCGTTGGATACCTATTCAGGTGTCGGCTCGTCACTTGACTATGGTTCTAAAATGCAACGCCCGTCGCAAATAGCCCTCGAGTAGCTCTAGTGCGATGATAATTCAAACCTAACCTAACAAATTTAATAAATGTTAAATTTATCTTTACACTAATCTATTCTTAAAAAATGCTATTTAATATTTGGACCTTATCATTTAATTTCTGTAAAACTAATCAGGAGATTTAAATTATCCAAGCAATTAAATTTTCAGTTATTGTATTCTATAATTAATGGGAATGTTTGTGTTTCTTATGATAAAACGTTCTACGATTTCTTTGATAGCTTCGTATTCTTTCCGTACTACGATTTCATTGATTGATTCGGTTTCAACTGATGATCAGAATGCGGTAAAGGAACCTTTTATTTTTTTATGCAAGTTTTCTTTAATAAATGATTAAAACATCCACAGTAAAGCAGGAAGTTGACATTAAAAAAAAAACAACTAAAATATTCTTAGAAGATACCAAATACGTTCGAATACCAAAACAAAAGTAATTCGAGAAAAATGAAAACAAAACCGCGGAGCTGTTGCCAGATCCGAAGTGAAACAATCCCATTGATTTGTTCTTATTGCACTAATTTTTTATTTAAAAATAAAACATTAATTATCGATTAAATAATGCAATCAGTAGTTTTGTAAAATGAAGACTAAATTAGTAATAATAAATTAATAGTGCCATGAATATTACCATGACATATTTTAAAATAATTTAAATTAAAATAAAGTGTAATTATAAATAATTAAAAACAACTTTTTTAATTAATTAATTAAATAATTTTAATTAAATAATTAATTTTTAATTAAATAATTTATTTTTATTAAACAAATTAACTGAAACATAATTTTGAAAAATTTAAACCCCCCCCCCCCCCAGAAATTTTTTCTAGTTGCGCCCCAGATAAATAGTACCAGTCGGTCCGGCGGAATGGATGACTGGACCGGTTCGTTCCAAAATCCGAAACTGTCGGTCCGATTGCTGAATTTATGTTTTACTTTTGACTTGCTTGAATTTTGTTTCCGATCTTCTCGTTCCAGCATAATATTCTATATTTTCAGTGCAGTTTTACTTTGCTTTCAATAGTAGTACCCATTCGGTCCGGAACCGATGACTGGACCGGTTCGTTCCAAAATCCGAAACTGTCGGTCCGATTGCTGAATTCATGTTTTACTTTTGACTTGGTTGAACTTTGTTTCCGATCTTCTCGTTCCAGCATAGCATAATATTCTATATTTTCAGTGCAGTTCTACTTTACTTTCAATAGTAGTACCCCTTCGGTTCAGAACGGAGGGCCGGACCGGTTCGTTCCAAAATCCGAACATGTCATGTCGGTCAGACTGTCTTATACTGATATCTTTTCGGCCCGGAAGCCGGAAGATATTGTTCATAAATCAGGTAATGTCTGTCCGACTATTAAATGTATATTACTTTTGACTAGCCTACATACATTGTTTCCCGATCATCTCGTTCCCGCACAATATTTAATATTTTTGATACACTTTTACTATATTTTAAATAGTAGAACCCTTTTGGTCTGAAACGAGTGACCGGACCGACTGGTTCAAAAATCCGTGAATTTCGATCAGATTGTCATATTGATGTCTTTTCGGGCTGAAAAAATTATTCAAAAATCAGGGAAAGTCGGTCCGACTATTAAATATGGAGGCTGGAGCCCAGTCGGTAAGGCGCATGCCTAACCAGCGAAAGTTCCCTGGATCGGATCCGGGCTTTCCAAAAAAAAAAAAAAAAAACTGCCAGCCCATAAAAGGTCTGTAAAGCCCAGCAGTTTGACGAATAACACCCAATAATTGTTACAAAGTCCCGGTGAGTCCCAAAGTACGATGTCGCTCGTAAAAGTTGCATTATGTGCCGACTCAAGCGCCTTCTCGTCACTTGACTGTGAGTCGAAATTATAACTCCCTTGTAAAGCTCTAAAGCGATGATTATTTAAGTCAACCTTACTGTATTTTAAATATGGTTTTTAAATAGTAGTACTCTTTCGGCCCGGAACGGTTCATTCTAAAATCCAGGAATGTCGGTCCGGTCCGACTACAATTTTTTAGTTTTTTTAAACCCCTATTTCAAACAATCTTATTGTCGTTTTTTCAAATCTTTTCAGCAAATAATAATATAATAGTCTCGAGCATACCGCCTGTTCTTTCCGATCAATTAACATTCCATTTTAAATTTTAACTTTTTTCCTTGACTTAATTGTTCTTAATTCACACGAAAGCAATGTCTTTTACTTACAGTGTTTGTGAATTTCTTCATAACAAAAATTAAGAAGCTTCAAAACATAATTCTAAATAACGATTACGCAAGCAGAGAATTACAGTGTCAACATTTAAAAGACTTCTCCTATACGCATAACATTGAACCTCGGAAGCATACGAGAAAAGTTGATACAATCCAAATACTTTTTCCTTCGGTCGGCTAGAGAGAGCGGATATGCGAGTACATGTACAACTCCCCTAAAAAGATAAGGATTTCCAAGAAATTCTCCCCCAACCCCTACTCAATAACAACATCAGCAAAAAGAACACTCACACAGTCACATTCCACTCTCTCAAGGGGTATTCTCGACACCCCCATCCCCCTCCCATATCAAATTACAAATCGGTCAGGATTTCGTTCGCGTGTCGTCAAAACCGCTTTCGAAAAAAAGGGGGAGGAATTTGGGGGGAGGGGCGGGGGTGTCGGTCCGGAATGAACGGGTCCGGAGGAACGGGTCCACAGAAGGACCGGAACGACTGGAACGGATCTTCAAAAGGAACTGGACCGCCCATCACTAGGATACAGCAAAAGACGTCACAAAATCCAGCTACAGCATAGCTACAGCGTGAATGGATTACTGGCTATTGTGAAAGAAAAGTTATAAAGTGGAGTTTACTTTCATTAACTAAACTTCTAAATTGTACAGCTAACCATAAGCTAAAATTTAAAAAACCTGTTTTATATGTATGTCGAATTTTAGTGTTTTTGATTTAGGATAACAGTTTGTCTGTGTCACTTTTAAGAGCAGTAGCAAATATATTTTGAACCGTCAAAAATAGCCCATACTCTAGGGGCCATAGATATTCATCCATACCAAACACTACTATTACAAAACAAGTAGGTGCTGTGTTAAAATGTACTTTTAAGAGAGTAGAATTAAACAGTCGAAAAAATTCCCAACTGTAAACAAAATAACGAAAGCGTTGAGTATACGCGGAGTACGTGCTCGTAAAATCTGTTGGGTCCGAAAGTCCTGTGGTCGGTCATTGCGCAGTTCACCATGGGTACAGGTTCCTGGAGAAAATTTCCCTCCCCTTCAGGGACATGTCTAAATTGTGGAGGTGGCGACAGATGGCAACATCTGTCATATGTGTGTGTGTGTCTTGTGTTGTCCTACTTGACGATGGTTTATAAGCGGGTCCTTGCGACCAAGCACACAAGCCTGAAAATATATGTCAAACCAACCAACCAACCATAACGAAAGCGCCGCCTCGGTGGCTGAATGGTTAGCGTACTAGCCTTTGGAGCTGCTGAGGTCGGGCTCGAATCCCGGTCAGGCATGGATGTTTGTGATAGTCAATAAATGTTGTTATTTGTCTATGTGTTATTCATTTCTTTGTGACTGTAAAATTTCTTTCTGTGTCTGTCCCACTTGACGAAAGCTTATAAGCGGTTCTATGAACAAGCACACAAGCTGGAATATATATGTATCATACCATACCATACCATACCATACCATAACGAAAGCAGGAAAAGAGGTGATGCGTTTTGGATGTGTGCGCGTGTTTTCTAGCTAAAGGAGTAATATTCAAAGGTTTATGAGTAGTAGTAAAATAGGGGTGCAAGCCAGGCTGGTGCACTTGGTGCAATCCATGCCTGGCGCAACCAAAGCCTGGCGCGCTCCAGATGGAAGGTAGCCACGCCCCCAGATCATGTATGAACACGGTGGTTTTTGGGGATGACGTCATTGGAGTTGAGTTGTACTTTAGGGAAGTGTGACGTCATGCGTTAAAGATATTTTTCAATTGGGTTTTTTTCGGGTGCCAACATCAATGGATCGAATGGGGGTGACGTCAGTGAAGTTGTTTTAGTTTCGTTATAGAATGGGTTTATATGACGTAGGTCAAATGATGAGTTGAATTTTTTCGTTATAGGGTAGGTTTATGTGACGTCATTTGTTTTAGTGTCATTATAGGCTTACACGACGTTAATTGAACTGTTTCTATATAGGTTTATATAACGTAGGTTAAAGACTTATTTTAATAATGGTAAATGGTGGCGCCATCTATCGGTGAGAAAATAAATGATTTTTTTAATGAGAAATACCGTGAAAAATATGGTTTTACCGCGGAAAATAAGGTTTTAAAGTAAAAAATAAGTGGGGTTTGAACCCCCGATCTGTGACAAAAGATATTCATAGTCAAGAAATCTGTGCTTTTGGCTTCTCGGCTATGAATACCTAGCACTATGGAGGGAATATAAGTTAGTATACATGTAAGAAATAATCAGTTGGAGATATGTCGTCACCGAGTGAAGAAGCGTGGGCCACTTGTTTATATATAGGCATATTCTTAGTTTTCGGTTTAATTTATATTTTTACAGAGAGTGAACGAGTAGCTTTAGATTTTGGACTTCGCATTAATGAGACTGCTAATTTAACTTTATCACTATGATGAGAGTTACAATACGAATAGGTAAAATTACATGTTGTAATGAATCAAACGTATCAAAACCCAGCAAGCGTAGCAAGTTTTGGTGGTGTAAGTGCATTATACCGTGCTGCGGACGGCAAAGTTCCGAAGAAGGTCATACAGAAATGGCTAGAAGGTGTGGAAGCGTACACCCTACACAAACCAGTTCGACACAAATTTCAGACGATTCGGGTGACAGTGTATGCGATGGATCAGCAGTGGCAAACAGATTTAGTGGATATGCAGAATATCGCGAAGTTTAATGATGGTTATCGTTACATATTGACTTGTATTGACGTTTTATCGAAATATGCATGGGCAATACCTCTCAAGAAGAAGACGGGTGGAGACATTGTGAAAGCGTTCCAGAGCATTATAAAGAATCGACAACCCAAGTTCTTACAGTCGGATAAGGGTACAGAATTTAAGAATGTCACTTTTCAGAAATTTCTAAAAGAGAAGAAAATTAAATTTTTCACAACCAATAACGCAACGAAGGCTTCCATTGTAGAAAGATTCCATAGGACATTACGTACCAAAATGTGGAAATACTTTACTAGTAAAAATATATATCGTTATATTGATGTACTACAAGATTTAATTAGAAGTTATAATCATACTTACCATCGGAGTATTAAGCGTGCACCCATCGAAGTCACTTTAGAAAACGAACAAGATGTATGGTTTTCATTATATGGTGATGACAAGAGACCACCTCCCAAATGTGTTTTTAGTATAGGAGATACAGTGCGTATATCTAGGAAGAAATTAACTTTTGAAAAAGGGTATGAAACGAATTGGACTGAAGAATTGATTTTAGTAACAGAGTGTGTGAAACGCCAGCCTGCAGTCTATAGAATTAAAGATCTATTAGGTGAGCCCATAGAAGGAACGTTTTACCCTCAAGAAATGCAGAAAGTCTTAATGAAAGACGAATATAAAATTGAAAAAGTGTTAAAGAAGCGTACAAGAAAAAAGAAAACTGAATATTTTGTAAAGTATAGAGGATACCCCAGCAAGTTTAATCAGTGGATCCCCGCCTCAAACTTATTATCACTATAAATATCAATGCTATAGATGAAAAACTTCATTCAGCATCATGAGTTTCTACATTACATTAGTGTCAGACAGTTCCATGGCCTATTTCCTCGAGAATAAAATTTCACATTTTATTACTCGCTTACCTATTCCCAATGAATTAAAAGGAGAATGGGAAGTTGGAATGGTAGAATTTGTTTACCCACACACATGGTATAACATTAACGACCAGAATAACCTGTTTGGGTTTGAAGTAGACGGATATATTACAGCAGGAAGACGCATTCCACCAGGATGTTACGAGACAGTTCCAGATATTTTAAAGGCTATGTATGTAGAAGAACATAAAGATAAAATCATCATGAATTTTAATGAAGTAACTAAACGAGTTAAAATCAATGTGAAAAATATGGCTAAAGTGGTTCTACACGATGGTCTTGCTCAAATACTTGGTTTCGAACCTATGGAAATTACTTCACCGGATCCAAACATTGAAAACACAGTTATAAGTCCAATGGTAGCAGATCCCACAGCACATTATCATGTGCTCATGGTTTATACTGATATTGTGGAACCGCAAGTGGTAGGTGATGTTTTAGCTCCCTTACTTCGAGTAGTGAGAGTGAAAGGTCAAGATGGCGAGACAGTGAGTGAACAATATGACAGACCTCATTATTTACCCGTGAATCGTAAAATGATAGAGACTTTAGAAATCGTTATAAGGACGCACATGGGTTGTTTAACGCCATTTGAACGCGGACGCTCGTACGTGAAGTTACACTTTCGTCAGAGATCTCTCTCATAATGTATGTTCCTTATCAATGCTGTCAAAAATCCTTCGATGATTACTACACTCATCAGAGAGGAAATGGCTTAAGCTATTATCAAGGAAGTCCCTATCAGAGAGGTTATGGATTAGGTGGACTATTTAGATCATTTTTCCGTTCAGCCACACCCTTGCTCAAATCCGGTGTTAAAGCAATTGGAAAACAACTTTTTCATAGTGGGGTTAATTTAATGAATGACATTTCTCAAGGTCAAGATTTGAAAGGGGCAGCCAAACGTCGGTTTAAGGAAGCTGGTAAAATGCTGACTGATAAAGCCGCTACTAAAGTCAAGAATATGATTGGTAATGGAAAACGCAATAAAAAGCGCAAGCGCAGTAAGAAGATAGTCAGTTCACGTTTAGTCAAGAACAAGTGCACAACTCCAGATATTTTCTCGTAATGGCTTCTTTCATCTATAAAGATTCACCGCCCTGTGTAAAATCGGAACTAGACCTGTTTACAGTTCCGCCTACACAGACTGTTATCGAAAAGGGTCAGTTTGCTGAATATTTTCCCCTTTCAACTGTTAAAGATGGTGGACCGATTGAATTCAATATTCCTGGAAGTGGAGAGGAATATGTAGATCTTGCTGCATCCTATCTACACGTTAAAGATAAAGTCCTCAAATCAGACGGAAGTGTATTAGCAGATGCCGATTCTGTTGCTCCCGTCAACCTATTTCTACATTCCTTATTCAGTCAAGTGGATATCAGCTTAAACGAAAGGAATATCTCATCAGCCACCAACACCTATTCCTACAGAGCTTACATTGAAACTTTACTTAATTATGGTGAAGATGCAAAGAAAAGTCTACTTACCTGTGAAGGATTCTTCAAAGACAGTCAACCTGAAAAGATTGATTCTAAAGCCACTGGTGCAGATATCGGACTCATTAAGCGCGGTCAACTTATTAAAAATAGTCAAACTATGGATTTAATTGGCCAACTTCACTGTGACATGTTTCAACAGAATCGATTATTGATTAACTTGGTAGATATAAAAATCAAAATGATACGTAGTAAACCAGAATTCTGTCTTGTCTCACCTACTGCCGATGTAGCAGGCTTCAAAGTAGTCTTGGAACATGTCTCCATGTTTATTCGAAAAGTGAAAGTTAATCCTCCCGTATCTATTGCGCATGCAAAAGCATTGGAAAAAACATCTTGCAAGTACCCCATAGATCGTGTCATTTGTAAAACCTATAGTATTTCTAAAGGAAGTTTTTCCTTTTTACAAGATAATGTATTTCTTGGACTCATGCCTAAAAGAGTTATAATAACCTGTATCGAAAATGTTGCCATGAATGGAGATTATTCAAAGAATCCTTTCCTGTTTAAACATCATAATGCAAGTACTGTAGGAATTTACGTAGATGGGCAACCAGTTCCAGCTAAACCATTAGAGTTGGATTTTAATTCTAACAATTACACAAGAGCTTACTATAGTTTATTCTCAGGATTCAATAATGATAAAGGAATTCATTTATCACACGAAGAATATGCCAAGGGTTATGTATTATATTCTTTCGATTTAACCCCCGACATGTGTAATGGAGATCATTTCAATCTACAGCATCAAGGAAATTTACGTGTGGAAATCAAGTTCTCAGAAGAAATTAAACAAACTTTATCTGTGTTGATTTATGCAGAGTTTCAGAACGTCATAGAAATATCAAAGTCTCGCCACGTCCTGTGTGACTTCCCTAATTAATGGATACCCAACAAATTACAACTATTCTCTCCAATCATGCAAAAACAATGCATTCCTTTCTGGGTGTTTTCCCAAGCGATCAATTACCTACAAATATTCCTCACTACCCAGCCTGTTTTGTAGCCAACACTGACAGGTCGTCAGAAGAGGGTACTCATTGGGTGGCTTTCTACATAAATTCACCATCATCTATATGCTTCTTTGACTCTTATGGGAACTCGCCTATGTACTTTGAAGGAGGAATATCTAAATATGTGGAATATTATCAAGATCTTGAATTTAATCCAATGAGATTACAATCTAATGTTACTTCTGTTTGTAGCCAATATTGTATCTATTATCTACATGTTAAATGTCATAATTATTCTTTGAATGATATTTTATTATCTTTTGTACCTAATCAACTCTGTAATGATAGAAAAGTGCACCATTTTGTAACCAAGCGCTTTAAAGTTGTAACACCATTTTATCAATAAAAGTATTTAAAGACTTACATTTTTGTGTCGTATCTCATTTCAACATGGAATTTCCAAAGCTTCAGACGCCTTTTACTCTAGTATCTGCCGGGCCCACCGGAAGTGGTAAGACGTATTTCATACGAGAACTACTCAACTATAAAGAAATCATGTTTTCAGTAGTACCCGATAAAATTGTATGGTTTTACGGTATTCATCGACCCTTGTACGATGAAATTGAAGATGTCACATTTGTAGAAGGTTTACCTATAGAGTTTAAAGACTATTTAGGGAAGAGTACGCTTTTTATCATTGATGATCTCATGCATTCTTCTAACGATAAGCGACTCAGCGATCTTTTTACAAAGGGGAGTCATCATTGGAACTTGAGCGTTATTTTTGTTACTCAAAATTTTTTCTATAAGTGAAAAGAAATGCGTGATATTACATTGAATGCCCATTATCTACTACTTAATAAAAACCGACGAGATATGAGTCAAGTGGGTCATCTTAGAGCCCTACATCACGACTGCGTCTATAAGAGACGCGACAAATTGGCAGTCGCTCCTGATTGGTCGAGGTCCAAAATTGTCCCCCTTAGGCGGTTTTCGTTTCGTCCCTCATAGAGTTAGCATAGGAAAAAAAAGTATCCTTTGTAATCGTCAACAATCCATAAAATTTAGGAAAAGTACAACTATTTTATGTTTATTTATAGCTTCCTAAATATGTAAAGAATATTCTAAAACCATAATTTTCTTCAAAAATACTTTAGTAGTTAGAAAAAAGACAGTTTTCCTTTAACAGTACGCTTTCTGAATGTATTTGTAATGGCTATTGAGACATATTATGCATAAAATATTGCTTCATTTCATTTTAAAAAACAGTATTTATTCACTTTGTGTGTGTAGAAATCTTTTCACCGTTTAAATATTAAAAGAATCTTCGTATTTTCTTGAAATACGAGTATAAACATAGATTCGCTTGCTTTTCTAGTTGGCTAGTTCTTGGCGCCTCTTGGCGAAGATTCTTTTTGTAAAAAGACTCGCCTGCTCAAAACCTAAAAATATCGTGTCACTTATTAAATATTATTGGTAAATTTGGAATTTTTGATCTTATTAATTTTTTTATTGTGTGATTTATTAATAAAGAATGTTAACTTGTATTGCCATATTAACTTCAAAAGCGATAAACCGCCAAGCTCGAGCAAGCCTGACCAGTTTCTCCCCGGCGGTTTCGCCGTGGCAGCCCGGCTTGGACAATTTCGTGGCCCATTGTCGCATCTCTTTCTACACAGTAGGGATAGAGGGCTCTAGGTCATCTAGGAAGACAAATATTTCCAAGACATGTGAAACTTTTCCAAGAGGTGTTTGAAGACGCTACAAAAAGTCCATATTCTTATCTATTCATTGATTTACATCCCAACACTCCTGAAGACTTAAGGTTACGTACCAATATATTACCACATCAAACTCAATGTGTCTATCAATTCAAGTAATATAAAAATATAACGCATGCGAAAATATCATCAGTTGACAAGATGACGCTAAAGAAGAAGCAGTTGGATCAGTTGCGGTTACTGCAAATATGCCCTAAAAAGTTACGTAAACAATTTATAGAAAAAGTGAATAAGCAGTATATAAAAACTATATGTGAATGCTGTCTCAACACATTAAAAGGAAACGTTCCACTGACGACACAACAGAAGAAAAAGCTCTCCAAACAAAAAGGAACTATTCGAAAATTGAGCAATCGAAAGCTATCCTTAACGAAAAAGCGTAAAATTATATCTCAGAAAGGAGGTTTCCTCAACGTACTAATACCTGCTGTATTATCTCTTTTATCAGGCTTCGTTAATGGCTCAAGTTAAAAAATTTACCCTCGTACCTAAAGAATTGGTGATCAAGCATACTGTTTCCAACAAAAGGCTAAGTGAATTGGACAAGCTAATGATAAATATATTAAATAGTGACTTACCTGATCATGAAAAATTAACTCGCTATTATGAGGTGCTGCAAAGAAGCTTGAATTTAAAAGAATTTAATCAACCCTTAGTGAAAGTGAAAGAAAATGTAAAACAATTTCCAACTGAAACCCCTTCAAATCAGATGCATAAAGATGATGAAGAAACCAAAATGAATGATAAAGTAAACGAAGAAATTGAAAAGAAAAACAAAGACAACGAAGAAATTAAAATGGATAAGAAAGAGTATGACTATCGAGATTTCATATTAGCTGCGATGCCCAAGTCAAAACGCAATAAAGTAGAAAACATACTCACTTTGATACAACAGCAACCTAATATACTTTCATATAATGAACGGGGACAAATTTCACTACATGGCCAAAGAATATCAGACTCTAACATTATCGATTTATTAAAATATATGATCGATTCTAGAACAGTGCTGCCTCATAAAGATATATTTGATAAAGCTTTAAAAGATTTAAATGTCCCTAAATCATTTATTGCAAACAAAAGATTATTAAATATGACGTTCGGCAATGATTCAAGGAAGAAGTCCTCCATATCATCTAAGAAGAGAAAACGTACTATTGTAACACCCAAAGAAACTGTTTTAAAAGAGGAAGTTTCTGATTCTGTAACACCATCTGCTTTAAAATGGATTAGTCTTTAAAAATAAAATTATTTCTTTGTCGATTATATTTGTATCTCATTCCAACTTAATCAAATTTTTAAGTATAAATAACAATACAAAAACAATTAAATAACAATTATTCATTTATTAATAATCCAGAATATATATACAATAGAACAGACACATTTTAAAAATCTGTGTCTTCAAAACTAATTGAATTTGTCCAAACATTGAGATAATTACTTAAAAACAATTCTTTTACATTGTTCAAAATATCATGAAAATTCAACTCATAAAAGTAATTATTTGTAAAAAACTGTTTGTAAAGGGGCACATTTGACAGAAAAAGTGTTTGCGAGAGTTTTTACATCAATTTTGCTTACAGCCTTTTTAAAATATCGGGATAATTGCACATCTAGAGACATATCAATACAATCATGGCCTAGTTGATTAGCAAGGTTTTCTTCACATCCACTACAATTTTCTATTACAAGTTCAAATATATTCTTTTTAACTTCGCAATATATTAGATTTTCAATTGTAGAGGTTAAAAACTTCTTACCCACACTGCAATCGGTAGTTGGGAATGGTTGCTGACATTAAATCTTTGAGAAGGCCGTAAAAGCCTTCCTTCGAAATAAAACTTGGAACATTTTCGTAAACACACTTTTGGTTATTTCCTCTTCATAACTCTCTAAGGTATTGAATTGCTGCTCATCGATGGATATCACATTGGGCATGAATTGACGAGATAAATCTTTTTTAACAAAAAGTTTCTGTAGCACAATTTCTTCCTTTTCTTGGTTTCTTGATTCCACAATAAACAGCTCATCATTCAATAAAGAGACTCTTCGGCGATTCGCGTAATAATGAAAGCTCTTCATGCACATAGAATCTGCCAACTCTTGCCACGTCAATGGAGAAAGAGTTGTTCCATCTTTTGTAGGCTTCATGTAATCCATTTCTTGAATGTACTTGCGTATATGAATCTTCACGGAGTCGAAAAATTCGCTGACGACCACAAAAACATGGTTTCCAAGATGATAATGGTGGTCTGGAATGCTGTCCAATTTAAAAGCCTTTCTAGAATCGCGAGGACTTGGATTTGCGACTGGAACATTCATCTTAAATTTCTTATTAGGTGGCATAGACATCTCGATACAAATTAGTAGCACTGCTTACAGTTTTAAGAAGGAATGAATTCTGCCTCAGGTTAATACGTGCAATGCATAACTTAAACACGCCCATTCTTAATCTTCTACCAATCTTCTTCTAATATCACTAGTTAACCCCGCCTACATAACATATGATTGGAGCATAGGAGTGTCTGCCACTGTTACGTCATACTACGTCAAACCTATATGAGGGTACTATTCTCAACCCGTTGATACAAGTAATAGCCATCAGTATGTGAGTCATTATGTGACATCATTGCCTACGGTATCATACGCGTTTCAACAGGTATTCGAATAGTACTTGCATCTCTACAAATTTTAATGTTAGTGTGCATCTTGTTATATGTGAAAGTGGTTGCTAAAATATGTAGCTCTCCTGTTTATGACTTAAATTATATATAGAAGCCGTTATTTAAACATTGAAATGGAGAATTTGGAAGACTCTACTTCAAATGATTCCGTAAGTACTATAATAAGTATTTATATAAAAAAATTATTCGTTAGATATAATTGTAAATATTTTTTAAAAATTTTTATACAAAACCTTTATTGTTATTGAAAAGGGAAAGTTATATATACTTAATTCTCTTTTTGGTGATAAAATTTAATATAATTTTAACTCTGTTTTGAAAATGAAATATATTTATACTTGTTTTTGAAATGAAAACTTTTTTTAAGTATTCATGACCATAAAATTTAATATAATTGAAAACATTCTCTAAAATGAAATATTTCAAATTTATGTTGTCGTTGGTTAGTGAAAAGGTAAAGCTATCAATACTTATTCATGAGTAATAAAATTAATATGATTGTGAATATGTTTTGAAACTGATATACCATTTCAAATTTATATTTGTTATTAAATTTGAAAATTATCTCTACTTATAAAATCAGTATATTGCTATTTATAAAATTCTATCGTCTATAAAATTTAATATAAGTGTAAAAACATGATCCATTTTGAAATATGTTTTGCGATAAAGTCCTATGAAAAATGAATAAATAAGAGTTAGAAAAATCTTTAAAATATATAAAAATTATTCTTCTGTAAAATTTTGCTTTGGTTCAATTTGTAAAAGAAATCATAAACCTTTGAGTTTCTCACGTAAAATAATTTAATAAAATAAAAATTCAGTTTTGATTGTTTAAAATAAGTTCAATGTGTAAATTTTGTTGCAATTAATTTTTCTAGTTTCCTGAATTTGAAATTTCTAACGAAGAATTAGAGGAACAATTAAATGCTGCGGAATTAACTGATGAATGGGCAGTAAATCAACCGGTATGGGATGTCCAACCTTCAACTTCTTCAATAAATGTGGAATCTCATATCAAGAATACTAAGCATGTAAGTAATTTCCTTTTTTTAATCAATGTTGTGGTTTTAATATAAATTTATAAAAAATGTTGTTGATATTTACAAAATCGTGCAGCTAGTAGATGTTTATTCATATGCCATGTGATGAATATTAATTTTAAAAATAGCTATATAACTGTTATACCAAATTAACACTTTTTTTTACCTAATACTCTTTTTTCTCATATTTAATCTAAAATTTTAGTTAGTTTTAAAACTTTTTAAACTCTTTTTCAATTTTGAACAAATATCCATGAAATGTAATTTAGTACCAAAACACACATATGCATTTATCTAAATAAATTCAGATTGAAAGAGAAAAATGTACTTCATTCAACTTTATTAATAAAATTTTTTGTCTATAATAAAAGTATATGACTCTTTTAATAATTATCGATAGATTAAATATGAAACCATTTAGAAGAAAAGTTTGATAAATAAAACTAGTGGAAGTAGGGACTAGAATAATTGACAGGAGTAATTGATTTATATTTAATGACTTGAAAACGAAAACCTACTCCTAAAATACATATAATTCATTTTAATATTTATATGCTTTTATCTCGTAATTTATTTCAACAATTATAAATACTTTTAAATTGCTTAAGTTTTTGGCTATTTTCTTATTCGTTTAATGAAGGATATAACTTTTGTAAAAATAAACAAAGAAAAATATTGAGACTTAAAGAATTAGTAAAGTGAAAAATTAATAATTGATAACAATTTAATTAGAATATATAAGTAAAGTCTTTTTATTTAACAGGTTTGTCATATCTGTGAGAAATGTTATAGCCGTAAATGGGTCTTAAATCGACATTTGAAGAGTCATATTAACACTCAATAGGAATGTGACGTTTGCAGAAAAAGTTTCAGCCGAGAATATAATCTAAGAAATCATAAAAGAATGCACTTGATTACTTTTAGTTGTGAAGACTGTGGGAAGTATTTTGATTTGAAATCGCGCCTTATGAGTCATATTCGTCTTGTTCATCCAACTGTTTCAAAAAGTTCAAAAAGAAAAATTAATTCTCCCACCCATTCTAACAAGAAAATGAAGCCTAGTACGTCAGCATTCAATACCTTTTCCGATTTTGTAATACGACCCGAGGATGATTTACAATACGATATTTCGTTATTCTTAAATCATAACAGATCTAATCTTATACTCAAACTGAAAGAGGAGTTTCAGGAAAAAGGTGCATTAAAGTGGTATATCGTCCTAAAAGCTACGTTAACTAGACCCGGACAAGATGGTGAACCAGAATATATATCAACATACTTTAGATCAAAATCCACAACTTGTCTACTAACAGATGACTTCGAAGCACAATTAGAAGTTGCTTTTGGTAAGGTTCTGCAGTCGTTTGAAGAATTTATTCGAAATGGTTCAAATTGGGTACTTCATAAAATTTTACATGTGGAATTGAAAAGTGCATAAAAATATCACCCATTAGCTGCAAGTAGTTACATACCCCTTCCACATAAGTTATCTAAAAAACAGGCTGTGTTAAATATCAATAATAACGATAACAAATGTTTGATATGGTGTCTATTAGCTCATAAATATAATATTCCAATAGAAAACAATCCAAGCGATGTAAGACATTACGAACCCTTCGAACACGAAATAATATTAGGAGATGTAGAATGTCCTGTTTCCATATCGAAGATGAAGAAGATTGAAAATTTAAACAATTTGAGAATTAATCTTTTTGGATACGAAAAAGAAGTATTTCCCATTTATATTTCACAGCAACGTAATGAAGATTGCGTAAATCTTCTTCTAATAAGTGATGGGAATACACAGCACTATTGCTTAATCAAAAGTATTTCTTCACTCCTAGCCGATCGTACTAAGTATAAAGGAAAATCTTTCTATTGCCTTCGATGCCTTCATAGATTTTGAAGAGAAGATTTATTAAATGAACATACTCCATATTGCAACGATCATTCTATACAACGATTGAAGATGGTAAAAGAAAATGATAATATTCTCGAGTTCAAAAATTATCACTATCTACTATCCATTCCGTTTGTAATATTTGCAGATTTTGAAACAATATTGAGACATGAAAACATTACCAATCCTTCAACTTCATCGCTAACAGAAAAAATAAATCAACACGAGGTGTGTGGATATTCATACGTAATAGTAGGACCCGATGGAAAAAGCGTAAAACCTGTGGTGGTTTATAGAGGAGTTAATGCAGTAGACCGTTTCCTGGAAGACATTTTAACTGAAGAAGAAGAATTAGTTGAAAAATTAACTACTATAGTTCCATTGTCTATGACAACGCAAGATGAATGCCATTTTAGAAATGTATTTCATTGCCATTTATGTGCAAAGAAACTTGGATCGGATAGAGTAAGGGATCATGATCATTTGACGGGTAAATATAGAGGAGCCGCGCATAATCTTTGCAATTTAAAATTTCGATTGTCAAAAAAGATTACGATTATCTTTCATAATCTCAAACGATATGATTCTCATATAATTATGCAGGGATTGGGAAAAGTTAAAAACAGAGAATTTCATGTAATTGCTCAAACAATTGAAAACTATATTTCATTTTCTATAGCAAAAAAGCATAATAACATTTCCATAAGTTTGAATTTCATCGACAGCTTACAGTTTATGAATTCTTCTTTAGAAAAACTTGTTGCTAACTTACCTCCTGAAAAATTCCACATTTTGAAAGAAAATATTTTTAACCCTAATTGGCAATTATTATTAAGAAAGGGCGTATACCCTTATGAATATGTTACATCATTTGAAAAATTTAAAGAAGATAGATTACCTCAACGCTCAGATTTTTATAGCAGCTTAACAGGTGAAGGTATTACTGAGGAAGAATATTTATATGCTCAAAAGGTATGGCAAACCTTTGATATTAAAAACATCGGAGAATATCATAATCTTTATGTTAAGACTGACGTGTTGCAGTTGGCAGATGTTTTTCAAAATTTCCGCAATTTGTGCAAGAGCCATTATAACATTGATTGTACACATTTAATGACTGCCCCTGGGTTAGCTTGGGAAGCTTGTCTAAAGATGACTGGACAATCACTAGAATTGTTAACGGACATAAACATGCATATGCTCATCGAACGTGGAATAAGAGGTGGAGTAGCCATGATAAGTCAAAGGGAAGCCATTGCTAATAACAAGTATCTTAAAGATTATAATGCTACAGAAAAAAGTAATTACATAATGTACCTAGATGCGAATAACTTGTATGGTTGGGCAATGTCTCAAGCACTCCCCACACATGGATTTCAATGGATTGAACCCAATGACAGCCTAATCGAGTACATTTTATCATTACCTGAAGGTAGTACGGAGGGTTTTATCTTGGAGGTTGATTTATTATATCCCACAGAATTACACGATCTACACAATGACTACCCCTTAGCTCCTGAAAAAGTTGAAATCTTACTTGAAGATTTATCACCCTATGCAGTCGATTTATTGGATGGAGGAAAATTTGTATCAACTAATAAATTAGTCCCAAATTTGAGAGATAAGCATAATTATGTAATCTATCATAGAAATCTGCAGTTATATTTATCCTTAGGGATGAAACTTAAAAAAGTGCATAAAATTATTAAATTTGAACAGAAACCGTGGCTAAAACCATATATAGAATTCAATACAAATGAGCGCAAAAAAGCAACGTCATGTTTTGAAAAAGATTTCTTTAAATTATTAAACAACAGTGTGTATGGCAAAACCATGGAAAATGTGAGAAAACGCATAGACGTGGATTTAGTGAATACGGAAAAAAGAAGTAAAAAGTTGGTGGCTTCCCCTGCATTCAACCATTTTAAAGTTTTTGATAATGATTTAGTAGCTGTTCACAGAACTAAAAGCAGTGTAACTTTAAACAGGCCCATTTATGTTGGTTTCGTAATTTTGGAGCTCAGCAAATATCATATGTACTCGTTTCATTACAATCATATTAAGAAGAAATACGGCGAGAACGCAAAACTTCTATTCACCGACACTGATTCTTTAACGTATCAGATTTTCACAGAAGATATCTATGCAGATATGATGCAAAACCCTGAACTGTACGACACATCAGATTACCCAGACCATCACGCATCTTACAATTCAACAAACAAGAAGAAGATTGGCTGTTTCAAAGACGAAATGCACTCACAACCTATAAAGGAATTTATAGGGCTAAGAGCAAAAATGTATAGCATATTAACAGAAACCGAAGAAAAAAAAGCTGCCAAAGGTGTAAGTCGCAATATCATTAAGCAAAAAATTCGGCATGCACACTATAAGAAATGTCTAAAAAGTAAAACGACTATGAGAGAGAAACAATACAGCATACAGAGTGAAAACCATCAGCTATACACAGTAGCGGTTAATAAAGTTACATTATCTCCATTTGATGACAAGAGGTATTTGTTGAAGAATGGTATTCATTCACTATCATATGGCCATTATAAAATAAGAAAATAATGTACCTAAAAAATAAGAATTATGATATGTTCTGTAATTTTTTGTTTTCATAAATAAATTGTTACTTTTACAAAAATCTGTCGTTATTTAAAACATATACACACTCTAATATGTATAATAAATATACACACTAATTATTTTTTAAAATTGAGTAGTTTAGTATAAATTAGAATAGTTATTTATGAAAAATCCAGATGTCGCCACATGTTATTCAAACCATTGATGTTGGCACCCGAAAAAAACCCAATTGAAAAATATCTTTAACGCATGACGTCACACTTCCCTAAAGTACAACTCAACTCCAATGACGTCATCCCCAAAAACCACCGTGTTCATACATGATCTGGGGGCGTGGCTACCTTCCATCTGGAGCGCGCCAGGCTTTGGTTGCGCCAGGCATGGATTGCACCAAGTGCACCAGCCTGGCTTGCACCCCTATTTTACTACTACTTTTATGGCTTATGTGTAGACTGTAGTTTCTGCTCGAAAGTATCCTTATCCTCTTCATTGTAAACAATTTATTTTTCCTTTTTAAAAATAAAAAAGGTTTTTTTTTCTTTTCCCACGTTGCCGCTTGGCCTGCGGAGCTCGTAAGCCATTTTGCGGCAACGCCCCTTTAGGGGCCGAGAGAGTCTGTAAGTTAGTTTTTTTTCTTAGTCGCTTATGTCATCAGCAGTTGACAAGCTGCTTCGATCTGCCAACCTTGTGGTGCACGACATGAAAAATGAAGTCACTATAAACATGGCCTTGCTTTACAATAATGCTCTTTCCGCTACAGAAGATATATCCAAGGCTGCAGAGAATGGGTGCAGCAATTTTGTAATCTTTCTTGAAAACCCCCAGGGCGGTTTCCCCAGAGGTAAGCCCATCATCCTGAAAGCGGAGATTGCAGCGAAAATTCCGGGCTATAAAGCCATCGACACTCTGAAACACACCAATAACAATAAAATCGTTATCACTACGACCAATAAAGACTGCGCCTCACAATTGTGCAACTTAAAAGATATCCTCAACATCCCAATTTCCGTGACAGTTCAAAAGACCGGCATAACTAAACGTTTCCTTCTGCAAGACATCGCAACTGATATCTCCCTCCCGGATCTTGCAGAAGAAATTTACGAATCGAATAACCTCACCGTAGTCGAAGCAAGGCGATTTACTAAAAAGTTAGGGGATGCGATCGCCCCCACCGAGACTGTCCTAATCACCGTCCTGGGCACGCATTTACCTAACTCGGTCAAAATATGGTTTGAACTTCACAAAATCCATCAATTCTTCGACAAACCCCGCCAATGCTCTAAATGCTTTAAATTCAACCACTCAACCAAAGCGCGTTCTAGCAATCAGCTGTGCGTAACTTGTGGCTGCGAAGGACCACATGAAAACTGCTCAGGTCCCCCAAAGTGTCAAAACTGCCAGGAACCTCATAGGTCAGACTCCCCCCAATTGCATCGCGAGAGCTAACGAGGCGAAATTTCTTGAATTTAAGGCGGGATAGTACCGATTAAGGCAACTCAACTTGGCCGAAGGCGACATCTGGTGAAGATATTGGAACTGTTAAAGAGGGAGGGTCAGAGAACTCGGAGACCAGCAAATCACAATGCTCAATTAATTGATTGACGTATTTATCTTGATTATCTCTGATTTCAGCCCTTCTATAAGTAGCCGATTGGTCACTTGGAAACTATTTTTTCTAAGCCCCTCCCTCGTCAACCAATCTTACACACCCAATGAGAAATCCCCGCCTTCGCCCTGGGTGTAATTTCTCTCTCTGTATCAGTACAAATTCTGTCTATGTCTGTCTTACTTGACGAAGGTTTATAAGCGGATCTCTCATCAAGCGCACAAGCCGGAAATACATGTACCAACCAACCATCTTCCCTCCGAGAAAACGGGATGACATACTTAGTTTGCAGGTTAATTGAATTACGTCGCTCTAAATCTACACTTGAGCTATAAGAAACCTTAAGGGGTCACAGGAGTCTTAAAAATGTGCAAAGAAGATACTACAAAGCATAGTTTGACCTTTCATGTCATTTTTTAGCTACTCAATAAATGAGTATAATTTTTTTTACATGTAATTCTACAGGATTTATTTATTATAAAACAAGTTTTAAAATTTATGAAACTTTAGCCAAAACTAAAATAAATGATATTAAACATGAAGCGATTTGAACACATTGGGATTAGGCTTGCGCGGCAAATTGTGAGGTCAAAATTTAAAAAAATGACCAAGAAAATGACTTTATATTGAACAAATATGTACAAACAAAGACTTATACCTAAATTCTTAGCTCAATTTTAATTAGAAATTATTTTAAGAACTTTTTTCTAAAAAAATTAATAAAAATTTTAAAATTTTGATTTTTAATTTTTTACAAATAATTTCTAATTAAAATTGAGCTGAGAATTTAGGTATAAGTCTTTGTTTGTACATATTTGTTCAATATAAAGTCATTTTCTTGGTCATTTTTTCAATTTTGACCTCACAATTTGCCGCGCAAGCCTAATCACAATGTGTTCAAATAGCTTCATGTTTAATATCATTTATTTTAGTTTTGGCTATAGTTTCATAAATTTTGGAACTTGTTTTATAATAAATAAATCTTGTAGAATTACATATAAAAAAATTATACTTATACATTTAGTAGTTAAAAAATTACATGAAAGATCAAACTATGTTTTGTAGTACCTTCTTTGCACATTTTAAAGACTCCTATGACCCCTTAAGGGATTTTTGTCAACGTGCCTCGTAATTTTGAAGTGCCGTTAAAAAGATGCTTTTATCTGACTGGGAACCGATTTGCGATATTCCTTTCGCTACGAAAGATTTTTGCTTCCTCGTAATATTTGATAGGAATAACATTATCGAATCCATAGTTGTTCGGGCGCTTTGGTACGCTTCAGTAAGAAAAGGGATATTGTATAAGACTACTGCCATTGAACCACAACGGATTTAACGATCACAAACCGTCTCTAGACGGTATATATTCGATTGATTTTTTGATTCATTGGAGGTTAGGTTAGGTTTTAATAATCTTCGCACCAGAGCTACACGAGAGACGGGCATCATATTTTAGAACCACAGTCAATTGACTAGTCGACATCTAAGTAGGCACCCAACGCAACCGGTAAGGGCAACATCGTACGCAGCGTAAGGACTTTAGGGGATATTTAACGTGCATGAGTAGGCACCCAACACACAACCGTTAAAGGCAACATCGTACGCAGCATTGGTACTTTAAAGGATATTTAACGTGCACTCTCTTACACAAAGTATTATTCGTAGGATATTTTTTAGCTGCACGGGCCGGATCCGAACTAAAATAGCACAAATTCACTCTGAATTGAAGGAGCTCTCTGAATTGAGGAGCTTTGTCAATTGGAATTGTATTGTGGTGTTTGGAATTGAAAGATACTTCAATGCATTCATGGTTTTTTTTTTAAACAAGTTGGTTTGTTACAGAATCTGTCACTTTGTTCACAATGTCAAAAAGGTCCGATTCTATAGGATGACTAACGGCCAAAACAATCACTAGTGGGTACTTTTTAAGACTCCTATGAAGGCACTTACTTATCAAGGAGGGAAAGAATGGAACCATAAAAAAAAACTCTTCACTTGACCAGGATTTTAATTACGAGGAGTAATTGGATGTGTTGGCCGTAATTTGCCATAATTGGCTATGCCTCGTAATTTAGAACCTTGGACAAGAGACGAGTTTCTTTTATATGATTCCATTCTTCTTGGAAAAAAACTCGTCTCTTGACCAGGATTCTAAATTACGAATCGTAATTAGCTGTGTTGGCCGCAATTGGCCATAATTGATGACGCTTCGTAATTTGGAACCCTGGTCAAGAGACGAGTTTGTTTTTTATGCTTATTTTTTATGATTATTTTTTAGGATTCAATCTTTTTTATGAGTCCATTCTTTTCCCCCCTTCTTGATTAGTAAGTGTGTTAATTTTTGATGCATTGTGATTATTCATTCCAGCTACAGACCACTCGGAATAGCGAGCGTTATTTTATAACCACCCTGTATTTAATCAAAGATTATTAATCAAAGATGCACTCGGCTGGGGAGCACAGTCGTTTACGGCGTTTGCCTTGCATGTGAAAGGTCCCAGGTTCGGTTCGGGCATGTCCAGAACAACCACCGATCAAACCAGACCAGAGACGTGAACGCACGCTAAATATTCCACAAAGTACCAACACTGCGTACGATGTCTCCTTGAACGGTTGCGTTGGGTGCATACTCTGATGTCGACTCGTCACTTGACCGAGGCTACGACGCCCGTCGCCAATAGCCCTCGTGTAGCTCTAGTGCGAAGATAATTTAAAATAACTTTACTAAACTAAATTAGAACACAACAGATGAAAATACTTCGCTTTGAGAGTGAAACCGAAACATCTATTGAAATAGCGGAAAATGAAAAACTGAAAAAAAAAAAAATCCCTAATATAAAACAAGCCAATACTACTGCCTAATGCCCAAACAGAGTTAAAAATGTCGTAAAAAAACCTTTTTGAAAGAAATTCAAAATTAAAACAAAAACTTCAAGAAAGATTGTTTTTTAGGATTTAAACCTGAATTAATATTTCAACAAAAATTAGTCCAAAATTTGTGCAATTGATCACACTTTGTAATGCTTTTTATAAGATCCACGTTCCCAAAACATTTATCAAGATCTTTTAAATAAATCATAGACATGGAAACAATTTAAAATGAACATTTTACTAATTAAGATTTCGAATCTAATAGAATGAATCTCTGCTGCTTAATTTTTTTAATACTTTTAAACTGGAAGCGATAGTAAAAAATCTCTTTGCATTTTCGAAATCAGCCTCCAAAAACACACAGGCACACTCAATTGAAACTTTAGCTTACAGACAAGAAGTTTATGAAACTCGCTGACTCTTAAAATTGAACTACACGTACCTTATCTTATCGGAGTTTTAGCTCATTTAAATTCAAGGGGAGGAGCTTATGTTACCAGGGGGAGGAGCTTATGTTCTACTCCTAGGGGGCGCCACTTCCTGGATAAGGGAATTTCATAATTTCTTTGCCACTTTTCGACCCGAAAAATGCAAATAATTTCACACTTTTTTTTTTCATTGCGAAGGAAATTTAAAGTTCTACGTCTCTATCTTCTCAGTTTTTCAAATTTCGACCTTGTTCATATTGTAAAAATGTTTATTAATAATCAAAAAATTATTTTAGCCAATTTCAAAAAAATGAAAAGATAGAGACCTGCAAATCATCTGCATGTATCATATAAAAAAAACCGTTTGAAAAAATATTCAATACAGCCGGAGAAATGTGGCAAAGTTTTTATTTTTTTCCCATAGGATTAACACAGAGAGAAGCCTTCGCTTGAGAGGTCGATTCTCGGTACTATTCCCCCTTAAGGAATTGAACAATCTCTCCTTTGCTGAAGCACGAAATAAATTCAGGAAAAACGAAGAAAAGAAATCCTTTTCTCAGGCCCTAAAATCCTCTAGTACAATCTCCTCTGATATCCAGAGTGAAGTTAACAGTGCGGTAGAAAAAGCTGTGGGAGCCCCCCAGCTTCAAATATTAACCATTCAAAAAGAATTTCACCAAACTGTCGAAAACTCATTCAAGAACGTTCTCGAAACCTTCACGAACGGAATTACCAGCCTAGCCAAACAACAAAACGAAGCCACTGCAAGCCTCAAATCCGCCATCGGCGCTCTAGCTCGGCAACACGGCAAAACCTCTGCCAGTCTTTCCAACCTGGAAAAAAAAGTGGAATCCACGGCCCCAAATATCCCTAATCAGCAGGCTTCTGGCCTCAACTCAAGCCGTCTTACACAAAAGGAAGCCAGCAACACCCCTTACTTAACCCCTCCCAAAAAAACAAAAACATCTGCAACAACCAACGCTTCTCACGTCCCTCAAATTCCCCAACGACCGAAAATTCCAGCAATAATGAACCGTTGGCCATGGAATTTGCCCCAACCCAGCAGAGCCAAGGCTCGAATGCAGGGGCGGCGACAGCGGAGGGGACTAGGGGTGCTCCAGCCCCCGTGTCGGGGAAGTCTAGCCCCCCCGTCGGGGCAATTTTGAAGTTCGTCGGGTATTTAACTTATGACTTCATTATTATCATATATTCATGTGGTCGGAATTTCGTAAAAAGTTTTGGTTGATAAAACAGAGCCCTTTAAAGAGTTTCAAAATTAGATTCTGCCTCACACATTCATCGAGTTTTATTCGCAACAGTGTATGTGCACGCAATGTTCCGGGGTTCATTGCAGTTTTTTCGTCGAGTGTCATGATGTTTGCTTGAAACCGAACTTAAAGTGTTTTCTTTTTTTTTACGCATCCTTTTGATTTCGTTTCGAAAAACATCTCGTAGCCTTCCATTCCTCTAGCAGGGGGAGGGCCTTATATTCAACTCAGGGGGTGGGTATTCGGAACTCGTAAATTTTTTGCAGACGGTGGCATCTTTTTCCGGTGTAACTTGACCCCAAAGGATAAAGAGGGGGTCGAGACTTTCAGATGTGTTCTTAGGAAAGGGAAAATAGCATCAATACTGGGCTTGTTCACTAAGTACAAGCAAGTTGAACCAATATTTCTTAGGTTAAAAAAAAAGTGTCGAAACGTGTATTGTACGTAGAATTTTTTTGTGATTATGAATGTATATGAAACAAAGTTTCCGAGCAACTGATTAGGTTTCCTAGTCCATTTTACAATGTGCCTAAGGCAACGTAATATAGGCTATTCAAGTAAGTCGATTTTGTATGCTGTTTATTTTGTTATTAACTTATTACTCTTTTTTTTTACATAAGTATATATTATTAATATTAATACCTGCAATAAGTATGCTATAAAAGAGTTTTTGATTTAAATGAGCATGGAAATATAGAAAATATAAATGTAACAGCATTTTTTTTAACTTAATATGATCAAAGCTATTTTTTACTATGTGATACAAACTATTTTGCTATATTTTAATAAAAAAGCCCTTTTTGGACATCCAATTGCCACACATTTGATGAATATAATTTTATTATTCTTTTTTCTAAATAGTTTAGCAGTTGTGCCTCATATCATATCTCAATTGCCCAATCAATTATTTCACATAAGATTTCACATATATTAAAGATATACATTAATAAACATATTAGTTCTAAATGGTAATTGGAGACAAGAACATTTCTGCGTTTGTAGAAAGCAATTTTACAATGTTTTGTAATGGACCTAATTAAAACACTTTCAAAATAAGTACTTGGACGTTTTCATGTTATGTCACTATAAAAACAATTAATATTTATGAGAAAAAAAACTTGAAATATAAAATTTGAGATTATACATGCTGTTAACTAATCTAATTTAAAACCTTCAAATAACAATTAACTTAACACCTATTAATAGCAACCGGAGATTGGATGGCACAGTTGGATAAAGCACACAGTGGGTTTGAGCCCGCGTGGGAAATATAATTTTATCTCACTCATTCTCAAAAGTAAGAATATGCTTTTTTGCCAATTTGAGTTTAATGTATTCGAAGCTATTCTATAACGATAACGTTCTCAGATATAAGAACATTATTCACAAAATTTGGGAACCCTTTTTTAACAGTGCATCGGCAGTATAAATAAATTCGAGTTATTTAATTGATGATATATCATTTTGATATTAATACGAGAAAACTCATATAATGCATAATCATGTATTAAACTTCCATAGAATCTAATTCAAACTATACAGTGCTTTCCCAAAATGATGTGTTTTCCAAAGTTAAATTAGAAAAGTTAAAGTTTAAAAAATAATTTTCGTCTCTGACAGAAGAATTTCTATCGTCCACATGTCGATACAATGATGAAATTTTTTCAAAATATTTTCAACATTGCTTCCAAAGTTGTCCTCCAATAAAAATTGCAATTTAGATAATTAAATTGCAATTTTTTTTGTTGTATTGAACTGTACGGGAACAAAAATGACAAATTTCCCGAACGAAACTTGACGACGGTTGTTATTTATCGGGGGGGGGGGGGGGGGGGCAGCTTGAAAGTGAAGATTAAAAAAAAAACACCGTAATTTTAAATTGTACCTTAGCCCCTCTGTCGGGATAAGTCAGCCCCCCCGTCGGGCAATTCCTAGCGCCACCACTGCTCGAATGGGGGAAGCTCTTGATATTAAACCCCGCGCCTGGACCCATGCCTCACTGCCTAGGGGCCCATAAGAAATTAAAAGCCCAATTTAATATAAAAAGTATTTGAAAAAACTGAAATAATTAACTTGATTCATGTGGGGCCAAAATTTCGTACCAATTTTAAAAGAAAATGCAGAAAAGTTTGCTTAGTTTTATATAATTCGTTATTATTATTAGACTTTTCAGCTGTTAAAAAAAATACTAAAAATGCGGAATAGTTCAGTATTTAATGAGAGGGATCGCAATGAATGAGACCCAGAAGGTAATTGGTTTTTGGCCAGATATAACAACGGGCCCCTTATTATGACCTGGCCTAGGTCCCCAGTAATTTAGGAACCTTAAAAATTATTTTATTAAAAAAAATGTAGAAGGCTAGAAATGTTTGATTCTTAAAATTCATAAATTATACTGTAATGTTTCCGGACTCGTCACTATATCTTTTTTTAAAAAATATTTAATACCTTTTCGAAAATGGAAACTGAAAAATTCTCTTTCTTCATAAATAAATTTCCCTTATTAATTTCAGATCACACATTAAAGGCGGGAAACTGAAGGCGTCAATTTGGCTGATGCGAAAAAAAATATTGATAAGTTTAATTTTTACAGATCCAGGCTTTCAATGGCTGCTAAACCATTTTTTTACAGTATTTTGTTTAAAAAAATCATATAATTTTTTTTAAGTTGAGAATTTTATCGTTCGATATGAGGAGATTCATGAAGAAAACACCGTAGATTATTAAGTATTTTCAGTATTTTTCAATCAGGCGGCGTTTGACTAGGGGGCGGCTATCTATGAGTATAAATTTCTTCTTTTTTTGTGTTGTTGTTGTTGTTGTAGTGCCTTCCAGAAAAGACCACCAAGCATGTTACTAGAGCGGCATTTCTTGTAAACGGCCAGAAATGGCAGGATGCGCATCTGTCAGCGCCTATACACCAAAGTTGTTTTTCTTAAGCCTTGACTTCTCACAAAACTGGGGGTGACACCACTAATGGGGGGGGGGGGACCGTTACTGAACCGATACGCACCATCGTTTTTAATGGACGGGGATGTAAAGCTCTAGATTAGCGGTCGCCAGTAGCCAACTGGCGACTATTACATCGAAAGTGGCTACCTAAAAATCAAACCCCAGTCGCCAAAAGTGGCGATCATAATTTTACCTCTTTGTTCCAACATATAATTAAATCTGAAGCTACATTTCTAAAATAATAATAATAAAACGCTCCGATTCGATTCTGTAGGGAAGAAAGACTTGATGACAGTTGTTGCTCATCGGTGAAATTTTTCCCTCATCATTGACCGGTGTTTTGTGTGGCGCTACTGAATCGGCCTCCGTGTGACGTAAATGGAGCTGTGCGTTTTCATTTCAAAAATGTCTTCAATAAAATATTGTTTTGTGGATAATTGCACTTTCTTTTTGTCGTATATACTTAAATTTAAAACTGGCTACTAAAAATCCAAATGTGGCTACCATTTTTTTCCACCCTGGTAGCCACTGGCTACTATTAAAAATTCCCAGTCTAGAGCATTAGGGGTGGGGGGGGGATGGAATTCTTATCTTCAAGTAGGAGGTCTGGAAGAATATAACAGACTGCTTGGATCTAAGTTTTGAGAGGGAGCGGCAAGGGTTTCACGTTTCAAAGTTGGGTTCGCTACCGCAGAAAGGATATTCGGCTTTTGTTTTCGTAAAGCAAACTGCCGCAAAGCTCATAAATTGTATAGAATGATGGCATCCTTTTCCAGTCTGAAATCTAATTTCACCAAAAATTTTGAGGGGACCCAAAAACAAGTCAAAACATTTGTCGGAAAAGGGACACTTTGGTCATTGGACTGCTATTCTGCTATTGGAGATTGCAGCTGTGTCGTCAGAAAAGCTGTGAAGGGGGCGGGGGGGGGACTTTTGGCACGTGAAAATGCAAAATATATAGTACCACCGAAACACTTCCAATGAGGATGAAACAGTTGTTCAAGTAAGACCCAGACCCCCCCCCCCCCCAAGTAACCACAAGATGTTCAAGTAAGTAAATTTTGTATTGTTTTACTATGATTTTAAGTAATTTTAACAGATTTTTTTTTAACATAAGTAAAAACAATATTTTATTACCTGCAATAAAAAAGACTAATTTACTATGATTTTTACCCTAAAAATATTCAAGAATACAACTCTAACTTCCTTAGGTATGAGAAAAATTGATTTTTTTTTATTGAAAATGAATCTAGAAGGGTTTTTTTTACAAAATATGCATAAAAACAGGAACTATAACAACGTTCATTGTTAGGTGGAATGGGCACGGCAGGCCTTTGGCCACCAACGGACTGTTGCAGTGAGGAGTTTTTTTTAACTACGAATTTGAAATTTATTCAATAAAAAAACAAACCAAAAAATCCAATTTAAATAAACATAAATCATACAGAAGTCATTAACATACCATATTAGTTATTTTACATAGATCATATGAAGGGGATCAAACATTTCCCTAATTTTAGGAAGCTAAGTAAATTTGTCCGTTTTTATTTCTTTAAAGATAAACCTCTAGTAGTATACTGGAGACACTGAACGTAATACTGAAAGAAAGCTATGTATTTATCCTTTCCTTTTATCAGATTCACTTTGTGAAAATAAAATTTTTAATCAAAAAATAAGTTTAAAAAAATGATGGTTTCTCTCATTGGAATTGTGACTGTATGTATACAATGACTGTATTTCAAAATGAAATTAGGATCTATTTAAGACATTCCCTCTTTATAATATCAATTATACTATCCCACTCGTTTATAAATTTAAAATTGTGCAAAAGGGGAAAAAAAGAATCCGAAGATAAAAAAAATAACTGTTACATATGAAAAAGCTAACTATCATTTTAAGTTTTAAAAACGGTTATAACATAATGGCATATTACTTTTTCATTATGGGTTGTAAATAATACAGTGAATGCCATTAATGTAACAAGTAATTTATGTTGTGCATTTAAAAGTAGAATGTAATGTTTAATTGCTGCATAAAATTTGTATTAAAAAATAATACTTTCAAAGAAGTATTTGAAAAGAGTTGATAAGATTAATTATTTAATTAAATTTATAAATTTTTACAAATGATTTGTTAAAATTTCAGATTTATTAAAAATTATAAAAAAATCCCCCCCCCCTCCCCAAAAAAATATCGGATTACCCCCCCCCCCCCCCCTATGGAGAAAAAGGCTGGATCCGCGCCTGCTTTCAATTTTATGAAGATAGTTTAGTGGAACTGCCGTAGTATCATCAACAAGAGACATTGGGTCTGTCATCCGTTAGTTCCAAACTCCGACGTTCTCATCCTCCAAGAAACCTACCTTAAAAACAATCGAACGGTTTCAATCCCAGACAAAATTATCATTCGCGAAGACAGACCTGGCCCTCAAGCTCGAGGAGGTGTGTGGCAACTCCTCCTCGATCTTCCGTATCCTCAAAAGTTTTAATAATAGATCCCATGTCAGCCCTTCGTCTATCAACACCCTCAAAGTTGGCGGCATTCTGCTAACTTCCCCACTGGCCCAATCCAATTGCCTCGTAACCTCTCTTATAAAGAGCAAAGTCACGGAACTCATTCCCCTTGATCTCAGTGGCGAATGCCATAATTCTCTCAACCTCCCCTTCTCAATTGATGAGTTACACCGCGCCAGAGGTGCCGATCCCCCCCAGGTGCAATGACGCACCCCCCCCCCCAGAATTTTTTTGAATCCCCCCCCACCAAAAAAAAAATGCTGTAGATTTTATAATAGATGAGTACCTACCTAAGTACCTTACACCATACTGTTTATATATAGGAATCATTACGATGTATACATGAAACGTTACAGTAAAATATTTTAAATACCATCGAATTGGGTAACTTTGTCCTAAGAAATAAAACTCAAGTACCGACTGTCTTCTTGAATATTTTTCTACTTATTGAATATTTTTCTACTCAGTTAAAATTTTAATTTAAATCACAAGCAGGGAAAACAAGTTCCCATTTATGCCAATTTGCTTCTTCAGAAGGTTTACAAGATTTAAATATTCAAATTATATAATTTTGAAAATCTTACCAGAATCACTTCCCTTGCACTTCAAAATAAGCTCTTGGAATATTTATATAGTACAGTGCATTTTTTAACTTCATTTAGTTTTAAATAGATCAAATATTATGCATTAAATAAAGGTGTACCTTTGATGCTTCCCCTCCGTTAAATCAACTATCTACAAAAAAACTTATAACAACACTTCTAAGCGGGAAAATTGCACGAATGTCGTAGTAGTAGTAGTAGTATATGTTTTTGCGATATGTGCTCGCCGACAGGCTGCTTCATCGCAATGATCAATCTCGGATTCTATTGGCTTACAGAATCAAATAAAAAAATTAGAAATATTTCATAATTGCTTCGATAAACCTAATAATCATTTTAGCTTTATGTGAATCATAACCATCATCACTGGAAAAATCAAACAACCAAGGAAAATGAAGGGGAATGCAGCCGATTCCTTGTCTAAGTTTGATTCTTTCATTATCAAACCGAGTGCATGCAAGGAGGATGTGCTCAATAGTTTCTTCAACATTACAGGTAGCACACAGGGGCGACGGGACAAGGCCCATGCGATTGAGTTTGGCTTTGGTAGGGAGAGACTTAGTTCTGAATCTGGCGAGATAGATATCACCAGATCTATTCAAAGGAAGGAATCGAAATTCTTTTGGGGTAGAAGTGATGTAGGAAAAGGAATCAGAATATTTACAGTCGGACCACACTTTAGCCACCATTTCGCGAAAATTGGTTCTAAGGCGGTGGAAAATATCTTCAATTGTAATCAACTCAACAACTAGCTGTGAAGGTGCGTTTTTGGCTTTTGCGTCAGCCAGTTCATTTTCGTAGATGCCCACATGAGCAGGGGTCCAAATGAAGAGAATTTTATTGAATGCGTCAGCGGAGGAACCAAGCAGATCATTGATCAGAGCGATCACGCTAGGGACTTAGGGTTGATCTTGCTAAGGGCATTCAACACAGAAAAACTGTCGGACAGAATAATATAGTCTTGTTTTTCCTTGATGAAGGTTTTAATAGCAATATAAATTGCCAGGGCCTCACCAGTGAATACAGAGCAAATGCCAGGGACCTGACCGGCAACTGAAGTATTCCTAGTCGTATCGATAGCTGCAATACTGATTGAAGAAGAGTTTTTTGAGGCATCTGTGGCCAAAAAGGTCCAGTTCCCCTCAAGGCTGTTTTTAAACTCCAGAAAGGAGGTTTGAATGACAACTTCCGGGAGAGATTTGTTTTGAAACGGAGGTTCGTTCAAGTGGAAAAGGATTTGCTTGATAGGGTTGGAGTTAAAATTGTTGGGAATAATTTGATCGATATTGATATCTAAATCAGAGGGAACCAGTCTCATTATACTGCCTAGCGATAGACATCTTTTAAGTCTCGGATTAGCTGAAGACCTTCGGAAAAGGTCAGTAAGCGGACTATTTTGGGTGATTGAGAATTGTTTGAAGAAGAACTTGGAAGCAAGCCATCGATGGCGGTCACGAATGGCGGATTCCTTGACTTCTGCATAGAGGAGAGGAATAGGGTCCAAATGGGGAGACCAGTAGCAAATCTGAGAGCTCTGTTGTACAGAACTTCCAAAATGCTATAGTCTGTTATGCTAGCACCAAAGAAAATATGACACCCATAGTCGAGGGAGCTACGGATTGTGGAATTGATAATTTGGACAAGATGCCATTGATCGAGTTCCCCAATGTCTGGAAGCAATGCATTTAAGAGAGTTTAACTTGCGGATGGCTTTTTCTTAAGAAAATTAAAATGAGTCTTGAAGGATAGATTGATAGAAAAGTAGACACCAAGGATTTTAATGTCTTGGACGATTGGGATATCAGAGCCCATGATATGGAATGGGGTGGAAATACGAGAGCGTCTGTTAGAAAAGTTAATACTCTCGCATTTAGCAAATTTAATGTCAAGTTTTCCAAGTAGAACACTAGTTACTGATTTTGTACAGGTGAATTGAAGTTTGTCATAAACTCTATTGAAATCATCACCTTGGCAAAAGATGAAAATATCGTCTGCATAAACAAGACAGTCTACGTATGGGGGATGATATCGAATATATCCATCATATAGATGGTAAAGAGAAAAGGGCTGAGAACACTTCCTTGAGGAAACTCCTTTAATGGAATCTTTAAGAACAGAGAATTTGTCCCTCCACGACACAAAAATCTTCCTGTTCAATAAGAATTTAAAAATCCAGTTAGCGGTATTATACCCTTGATTCCCAATTGTAGGAGTTTAAACATCAAACCGTCTCTCCAGACAGAATCGTATGCCGCGGCGATATCTAATTTGATGAGGACAAAAAATTGCTTGTTATTTTTAGCTTGGACAATTTTGTGATGGATAATTGAGAGGGCGTATGAGCAATCTTTGTGTGGGATGAAACCACAATGGAAAGGGTGAAACATTTTGCTGTTGGAAAAACTAATGATGCGACTCAAGATCATTTTCTCAAAGAGCTTGCACATAACAGAAGTTAAGGCAATAGGTCTATAGGAAGTAGTTTCGTGAGGGGCTTTTCCAGGTTTTTGAATAGGGAGAATTTTAGAGATAAGCCACTCTTCTGGGAAATGGTTGGAGTTGAAAATGTCGTTGAATATTACAAGGATATTTCTCAGAATATTGAGAGGGGCCATTTTGATTAGCTTAGCGCTAATCCCATCTAGTCCTGGGGATGAAATTCTCATGCTATGAACGGCTGACATGAGTTCAGTCAGGGAGAAATCCCTGTTGTAGGGGCATGATCTCCTCCGTTTAGGGTGAAAGGTATAACTTGGTTGATCTCGTCGGAGCTAAATTTTTTTGCAAAGATGTTAGCTGTGTAAGAGGATCAGAGACCAAAGATCCTCCAAACTCAATCATCTTGTTGCAGGAGTAGGGTCCAAATTTCTATTGTGGATGATTTGATAATTTTAAAAATTTTCCCAGAGTGTCCTCGACTTCGCAAATATCATTCCAATATTTCCTTTTGAGGTTTTTAATAGTCCTCCTGAGTTGGGACGCAAACTTCTTATAAAGGAGCCAAAATTCAAGGCTAGCGGAGCCTCGCGACTTACGTAGGAAACTTTCTTTTTTGACCCAGCAAAAAACGGCACCGATTATCCCACCAGGGGCAGAACTTTTTATTAGAAATTGAGACTTCTTTGGTGCATTTTTTGATGACATTGCTGGAGAAGTCGGCAAACTCCTCATATGAGCTGAAATTAGAGTCTACCTCAGGGACCCAAAGAAACAGTTACTGACTTTAGACCAGATAATCACTTTCCTTGTGCTTGGACTAAGGTTACCGGTAACATTAAAGGAAAATAACAACTGGTTTGTGGTCACTTCCAAGCATGTCTGGAGATACCTCAAGGCTAGTGATCCTGAAAAGATCGGGAGAGATAATGCTCAGGTCTAAAAGGGACGAAGATGAAGGGCCAAATCTAGTAGGATTTTTGTATTGAGGAGATAGAGGTTATTGTCGAGAATCCAGTCTATTATTTTATCGCTGTCTCCAGATTTTTGGGGCGATCCAAGAGCCGGGTGTTTGATATTAAAGTCGCCAATAATAACGCAAGGATGTGACAAGTTTATCGGCAACACATTTGAGCCATGAGTCGTGGAAAACCCCTTTGGGGGAGTAAATGTTGGCAATAGTGAGAGAAAGGGTAGAGGTTTGGATTTTAATAACCTATTTCGGCCTCCGATGCTGGAAGATTTGGGATAGGAGTAATACTGCTAGAAATGTTAGACTTGACGGCAGTAAGGAGGCCCCCGCCCCTATTAGGGGAATGTATAGGTCGATCTAGGCGATAAATGGTTTTACCTTGAATATGGATATTATCATTAGGCTTGAGGAAGGTTTCTTGAAGGGCTAAGATGTGGGAAGAGGAAAAAATACTGTTTTTGAATAGGAAAGTTTGTTCTTGAGACTTCGACAGTTCCATTGAACTAGATTTAGAGAGCTCATTGAAGGATAAAGAAAAAGTAAACGAAATGGCTAGCGAGGAGGAACTTCCCCTTGTTGTGGGTAAGCAGAGAAATTAGGCTAAATGTGGGCTGATATTCAAAAAGATTAACGGCTGCTGATTTTGCTTGGTCTTTTGAGAGCTGGTTGGACGTGCCGAGAGGACTAGTGTTTGGTTCATGTGTAAGAAGAGTATTTAAGCGACTGTCTCGTAAGATGGTAGAATTTTGGGAATTCAATGGATTGCTATCGGAGGAAATGTTGGGGAGAGCGGGAGTGATATCTTTTTTGCTCTGATCTGTGCGGATTTTTTTTGTTTGGGGTTTAACTTGAGTGAATGTGACAGGAACAGATGGGACCTGAGGGAAACTAGAGAGAGGTTGGGAACAGGGATTGTTGTTGACTGAGGTGGGAATGAAGAGAGGTTTGGAGCTAGTTGTTGGAACATGTTTTGAAACATGGACAAATCATAGAAGATGCCTGGGCGTTTAGAGCTTTAACAATTGTGTTTTCGAAGGAAGTTTGTAGTTGTAGGATTTTGTTCTCAAAGTCCTGTTGGTGATGTAGTCAGATGTAGGAGGGGAGGACTGAACCACTTTTGAGAGAGGGGTGGGAAAGCGGCTTTTAAACGAGCTACGGGCTTCAGAGAAGCTTTAGCCGATTTTTGTTTTTTTTTTTTTCTTTTGTTTCTTTTTTTTTTTTTCTTTTTGGTTTTTTCTTTTTTTTTATTTTTTTTTTTTTTTTTTTTTTGTTTTCTTTTTTTTTTTTCTGATTTTTTTTTCTTTGTTTTTTTTCTTTCTTTTTTTTTTTTTTGTTTTTTTTTTCTGACATTTAAATGTTAGGAAATCTCTTTCTTCTTGTTTTTTATTGCAGAGGTCGCTTGTAGCCTCATGTTTCCCTCCACAGTTGATGCATTTTGGGGTGTTAGAGCATAGACTTGCATCATGTTCCTCACTGCATTTTAAGCATTTTTTTGGCCGTCTTCCCGAGAGCAGCTTTTGGTAGTGTGGTTCCAACCACCGCAGTTCAAACAGATCCTTGGTCTATCAATAAAAAGGTTTAATCCTTTTTATTTCATACCAAGTTTTTATGTATTCAGGGAGGTGAGTACCCAAAACATTAATAAGTATGGTATTGGTAGGCGAAAACCCTTTACCGGCCCTTTTAGAAAATCTTCGGCAATCAATGACTTTCACGTTGTTTTCAGCTTCTAGTTCTTCAACCACTTCATTTAGTGAAATATCACAGGGAATGTCATGTAAAATGAAACGGGACGTAATGTTTACCATGTTTAATTCAGCTTTGACTGAGACCGAGATCAGAAATTTAATGTTTAAGAGTTCTTTAGCTGTGTTTGGGTCCTCGGTTTTGCAAAGCATATTGTTTAGTTTAGTGAATTTTATTGCTGATGATTTTTTTAGGGTTTGTGATTTTTTGGTTGAGATTATCTTTCAGGCGTTTAGGAAGAGTATCTGGGAATAGGAGAGGAAATTCCGCTTAAAATGACCGTGTATACACCACGGAATCCAGAAGAAAATGCGTTGTCTATAATATCATTAGTAGTCATGGGAGAGTTGAAAAAGCAGAGGTCTGAAGAAGAAACCTCCATGTCGGCGCACCCGATGCGCCTGACATGGCTAGAACCGGACCAGGACTTAAATTACGTGTAAAATAAGAAGGACACAAAAGAAAAAAAAAGTCCTACCTTGGACTAGAGAACGAGCAGCAATAGAGGAGAAACCTGGTTAGCCCACTACTGGGAAAACACGTGCAGAGATTTTTAAATAATGAGCCACCCACCGGGCAGATAAACAAAACAGATAAGCTTTTAGAGGTATTCAAATAGAATAAACACTTCAACGCCAAAACAGACAAGATAGTCAAGCGAGAAGCAACCTAGTCCACCTCACCGAAAAACCACAGCCACGAATGTCATTGGTTAAAAAGATATAAGCTGCAGTCATCATTTAATCGAATTGTATATGTTTTATAAGTGTTATACAGACTACAGACAGCAAGGCAGCTGCTGTAGTTCCCGCCACCTTTATTTGAAACACTTTAGGGATGGACCGCCGTGTGTAAAACACCAGTTTTTTTTTTTGAAAAACCGCCATCCCTACCGTTTCTTATTTGGCTGGCGGCTAGTATAGTGTTTTGTCTATGCTTTTTAACAAATGATGATTTGTTTATGGGTAATACATGTCAGAAAGATTCGTTAGGCCTACGCGATATTCTATTTATGATCTTCTTTCTGTAATGTTCTTTAAGTATTTTGGTTACCATTTTTGATTAGTGAAGGTTGCGGGGGGGGGAAAGGGGGTTATGCCCCCCCCCCCTTCCCCTTGAAGTCTGGGGGGGGGGAGATGATTATAAAGAACAAGTAATTGTTAGAGTGGTATTTAGACAAAATAAGCCATTTACATTAAAAATTTTCGTATTTTTTCGACCCCCCCCTAAAATTTCAATGACGCAGTCTGCGTCGCTGCCCCCCCTTGTAGGCACCCCTGCACCGCGCAATTCAATCCACTCGTAATTCCACGCCTGGACCTGATGGAATCCCTGCAAGACTTTTCAAATCCCTCCCTCTGAACCTGAGAGAACGGCTCCTCACCATATACAATCAGAGTTGGTGCTCAAGCATTGTCCCTCCTGACATGGGCGTACCCACCATAGGGCAGAGGGGGGCAGCTGCCCCCTCTAGAAAGGGTGAAGTGGGCCCCGGTCTTATGAGGGCCCCTGTATATAATGTATGTAAAAGGAGAGGCATTAAAAAAATCGATCTTTTGTTTCCAGTCGGGCCCAGGGGCCCACTTTGCGCCTGGAGGCCCTTTTATATAATCTGATATAAAAGGGGCCCACGAATGATGTTCGAATTGAGGCCAATATTTTTGCGATTGGTCCTGAGTTGGCCTCTGGATGCCCAATATTTTACGCAAAACGGGGTCGACATATTTTTAAAATCTGGCCATTTGTTAGTGTAAAATCTGCTAATCAGGTTCGCGGCAACTACCCGTTGCCTTGGTAATGTTGAAAAAACTAAAGCTTCTTTGTAGTAACTGGTTTATTTAGATGAAGCACACACACAACATAAAATATTCTAGAGCGCTGCCATGCAAGCAGCCTACTTCTAAGAAGACTAAATTGATTCTAAAAAGAGACAAAAAAGATACAAAGAAGAAATATTAATGAATCATGCTACTGCGCATGAGCACAAATCGGTAATTCCCCTTAAATAGGATTCCCCGTTCAAACGGTATTTTCCCCGTTTGAAAGGGAACTTCCCCGAATAACACCTGTCGGGTTTTCTAACATCCTCCCCCCTTTTGAGGGATTGTTATCACTCAAAACTACATCATAGTTAAACAGGCAAAGTCTATCGGGCATCTTAACCTGTCTACCTGAACGTGTACATATAACACTTTCTTTTTGTACGCCAGCTTGTTTTTTTGGGGATAGCCTTTTCAATACTAGATGTTCCAATGTCCCCTCGTACCTCAAGAGGATAAATACGCTGCACAGGTCTAAGAACAGTTCCATGAGGAGTTTTCAGCTTCACGGTTCGGACACTACCATCCCGGCCTGGTATCAATTCTATAATTACTGCCAAGGGCCACTTCATACGTTTCTTCGAATCATCTCCAATTAAAACCACTTCACTCTAATTCTCATTCAACTTTTCCTCAAAATAATGGTTTTTCTGATTCGCGTTTTTTTGAATTAGTAACCCCTAAAAAAAACAATAATCCTTTCGGAAGCGCGACCCATCAAATCCTGTAATAGTTTTTGACGATATTTTAATTCGTCTTATTGAAACATAGCGAACTCACTTAAATCTAATTCTACAGGGTTAAAAACGGCTTTTTTTCTTTTCCCCCTTCTTACCTCCCTTCCCCTGTCAAAAAAAACAAATTTGGGGTAATTGGTATTAAGTCCACCTACTTAACTCGAATCCTTCCGCTAGATTAAGTTAACGGTCTATGAATTTATGATGGCTTCGTTCTCGCAGATCGGCCATAGAACAGTCATTTAGTTCTTCGTACGATTAGAACGGCGCTACCTAAAGTTCTTCTATCTTAAAACAGCTTTTCCCTTTATAACCCTTACTAACCTTTCCCAAAATCTCCACCTCCCCCACTCCTTTCCACCCCACCAAGAGGCCGGTTGGAGGGTTAAATTTTTCCTTCCACTTGATAGGTTGAATTTCTGTCTCGCGTGGTTATTTTAAAAAAAATCCCAATACCAGTTCCCTAAAACTATTGATCCGCCCCTCTAAAATTTGTACCGTTATCGGAATACAATCGTGATTGGTCTCACCCCGACGGGCAATGAACCTCCGTAAGGCAAGCAAAAAACTTTCCTGTCGACATGGAAGCTTGTGACCTCTAAATGCAAAGCACGATAAAATTGCACACGTAAAAAGCACTATCCACACCTTTTTTGCCATCACGAACAAAAAGGGGGCCCTGCCAAGTCGATCCCTACTATATCAAATATATTTGCATCCTAACACCATAACCCGGTCTTCCGGTAAGCTAACTGGATCACACAACGGAGATTTCGCACTGAATCGACAGCAACGTATGCATTTTTTAACTACACTTCTTTATTGTCTTTTTCCTTTCGCGCTTTCAAGATCCAAAATCTTTCACGAAGGATGGACATAAGAATTTGAACGCCTGCTGGCAGTGTAATTTGTGTTAGTACTCAATAATTCTCGTAGTTAAAATACTTTTACTGGGCAATAAAATAGGTGCAATAAAACTCGGGTCATCGTCCCTTTTTATTTCTCCGTTAATTTGGATTTTATATTACCCTAATTATTCCCTCGTCATCCTTAAAAAGCATTCACAATTTTGATCGATTTTAGCGATGGGAACATCTTATTTTGAATCGAACGAATTAGTACGTTTAATTTTTTCCTTTTTGTTTTTTTTTTTCCGCTCTCTCTAATCTAACCACTTCCTATCTATTTCTTCTTCCTTCTACCACTTCCTCAGGTGACAGATCGCCTGATCTTCTCTTTTCAACAGAAGTTTGAGCGTTGTCAATAAAAACAACCGTTGCATCCAGCCCACTAAACGAAGTAATCGAGTGGTAATTAGGACAGTCTATTGGAATACCATGGGTCAGCTCAAGCAACCTCCTCTAAAATATTCACGCAAAACTAAAGTTGATTTTTTGGTTTCTAAACTAACTTCATTCTTCTTCGTCATAAGTAATTTCACTAATTGGCCAACTTTCCCTCCCTGACCCTCTTTCAACCACTGAGGTCCCTCCCACCATTTTGTCTCTAACATTTGCTTGGGAGTACATCCCCGAGATAATAAATCGGCTGTATTCAAATTGTCCTGGAATAAACCTCCAATCTTCGTACATTGGTAATCTCGACTCTCTTCTTTTATTTCTTTTAAAATTAACACCCCAAAAAAAAAAATTGTTAACCCATATAAACTTTTAAAACTTATATATTATAATATTTTTAATACCCACAAAAGAAACCGCCCCCCCCCCGCCCCAAAACCGAAAACAGACCAATTTCTTCCCCGCACTTTTTGATCCACCATAATGCTACCAGATGAATCAGACCAATAAGTTACCTTAAATTTCTGGCAAATTCATTGCATGAAGTATTGAATTCGTAAGTCAGTCCCCTTTTGCTCCAATACAACATGCCAAGTAACTCTAATCTGGGACAGACTCAAGTTTTTCAAAGGGGCTAATCTAGACTTGGCCCTTATGAGTGTTACCTTCACTTCTTCGCCTGCCACTGTTCTTACAAAAACACACGTAGCATACGAGACTTTACTAGCATGCTACTTCTATCTACAAAAACGAGCAACTCAGATGTTCATTTAACATGATATAACGTGGAAAAGTCACAACTCTTAACAAATGAATCTCATTCAACCATTTAAGAAATTTTTGTACAACATTGTCAGGCAATTCTGAATCCCACGACAGTTTCAAACTTCCAAGTATCTTGTAGCAATAATTTTGGAAGCAATGTAGCCGGTGATAAAATACCAATTAACATCAAAGACTTTTTGAATTTTGGACAAAACTACCCTTTTTGTAATTTGTGTCTCATTTGTAACGGCTTCTAAATTAATATTACATCTTAAGGTATCATTTTCTAAATTCCATAACATTCCTAAAACCGAGGCATCTCCAGTATGCTGAGAAACTAATTTACAGGCTACAATACTTTACTCTGCCACCCTCGTAAGTTGAAACATGCCTTTGACATTATCAACTTGGACTTTTCCAATCACAATAAAATTTTCTTGTTCATTTACATATAAACACCAGTCACACAATTATCAACATAAAAGGAACTCTTTAGTTTTTCTGCAATATCCTTAAAATCAAGATCACTATTTTCTAAAACATGATGAATAGATGCACTTAAAACAAAAGGACTTGCGTTTAAAAACCAAATACCAAACGACAATGTCTGTACACCTCCTTTTTATCAGAAGGATAAAAAAATCTAAGATAATCTCTATGTTCATTTGTTATTGACAATTCTAGAAAGGCGCGGTCAATATCAGCACTTAAACCTATGGGATACAACCTAAATCTATCAATTATGTCAGGTATTAATTCTATTAAGTTGACAAATACCTGTATACAAACAATCATTTAAAGAACATTTGCCTCATTCTTCTCTTTGAAGGAGGCATCAAAAACTGGAAACTGGCCGAATTTTTTGTAGTCCTCGCTGCTTAATTTAATTACCGGCCCTATGTGGTCAGTAATGACAAACCATTATCTAACTCATTCTCAGGAAACCCGTTCAATGATATTCAATTTCTCCCAATTTTGAAATACTGCCTGATAATCCTCAAGGTAGTTATTACTAATTTTAGCTTTCATCTAAAAAACCATATCTTTATTCATGACGTATTTGATGTTAAATTTTTATTATCAGGTAACTCGGTCAAATCATTTCTTCTAAGGGGTAATTTTATATTATATCTTCCATCAGGTAAAATAGTTAAATTCTGCTGAAAAATTCCTTTAAATAAGACATTAGTTACAAAACTTTTTTCGATCATGCCCGTTCCACAGGATTTTCTATTCCTATCTTTTCAAGTTCCCATAGGATCATTTACAGACACACTTTTAGCATGTAAAGAAAAGGAAGTCACAATATTATTGTACAACATACAATGCAAAGTATAAATCCAATTTTTTTTTGACCCTAAAATAGACCACCGGCCCAATTTCAGACTCAACCGCGGTTATACCATTATTTAAATCTATTACGGCGAACCCGACAATACTCTAGCAATAACATCGTGCTCCTAATATAATCTTAATCTCCTCTTCTTCAGAAAAGGAATCGCTTACTTCTATATTTTTTCTACTTTCCAAATCTTTCAGCAGATCTGGTCATTTATTCGAGAATGAAGCCGCACAAAGTATCTTGTAGTTATGACCTCCACCGAATAGAATTTATTACCTAATAAATTGCCTATCTCAACCGAGTAAACTGGGTGAATCTTCGCTTCTGTTTTCTCTCCCCCCAAACAGACTATGAATTAACTTCTCAGTTCTAAGTGGTTTTCCCCCACCCAACTTCCCTGATTAATGCCTTTTTGCGTACGATCGGCGTGCAGCCAGAATCAAGGCAGAGCTCTTACTTTTTTGTGTTCGTCCTTGAAAACTTTGATCGTTTATACGCAAATAGTCTGCAAATAAACTCCTTTTTTTTCACAACTATTCTATTATACTATATCTAGAATAAAGTGAGACTTATCGATTCGAGGAATTGGGTGCAATCTATTTCAGTCCGGTTTATTTCTAGAGTTTTTTTATTTATATCACATAATTATTCATAGTGAGAAGGTTGCGAACAAGCGAAACATTTCAATTGAGAGATTTAAAAGGGCAAATTTTTTTACTTCTATGATTTGCTTTTAATATTAAACATAGTAAAACATGCATTTTTACTAGTAAAAACAAATTTTTAATTTTTCTTCTACAACAACACTCATTTTCTTAGCAGCAAAACACTTAAAACTTTGGTGATTGGTTTTTTCATACAACACCATACACAAGGAACGTATTCTTACCTGGGTTCCGCATGCCTTACCAGGGCTGGTAGGCTGTGGAATTGACAGTTTAATCATTTTGGAACAAACTTGTAGTTTCTCCGTTGTGCGAGGTTGATGTGCTGCAAACCCCGTCCGAGAGAGCTGTCCAAACCATTTCTTTTCTCCTTGAACTTCTTGGCGCAAAAAAATCATTAAGTTCTTTAATGACCTTATGCTTGTTGCTTTTTGCTTTCTTTACCCTTCGGTGTTTGGACTCTTCTCCCTGGTAGTTTCTTTCTACTCTTTTCTTTTTTCTTCAAATCTACTCTACTATCCGTTCCCAAGCCCAGGCCTATAAAGGACTTCTCTTTTTCCGTTAGACAAGCTTTTCCACGTAGCGGTTGCCAGGAAATCGGAGAACTTTTCCTGGGTCCTCTTCAAAGGTCTCCAAGGGAGCTCGCAGCTTTCTCCCCCCCCCCCCCCTCCAGCTCGTCGTAGAGGCCTGCAAGGTCCGTCTTTTTTTTAACTACTATACTTCTGACCCGAGACGGCGTTCCTTCCCTTCATAACCATAGAAAAGGTAGGCGTTCCCGGAACGTAGATCTGCAACCAGCAAATCTTCCCGGCCGAACCTCTCTCCCTCAGGCTCTGGGACTCTGCCGACTTGGATAGTTTGGCCGCGGTAGCAGGGAAACCTCTTATCAGCCATTCTTCTGCCCTTGGATTTGGGGCTCCATAGCTGCGGACAAGGGAGGTATTGGCAATTTTAATCCTTCATATCGGAAATAGTCGGGGTGCTTCAATGAACTTTTTGAAAATTGGCTCCAAAAGGACAAAAACTCTACTTGGATCGGCCTGATTGGAACTTCTTAAGACTCCAGTTTCCTCTGTTGCAGTTTTAAACTGTCTTTTTTGTTTTTGTTTTTTGCCTCTCTAACCATTCCACTTCAAAGACTTAGGTTTTTTTCTAGAACTTGATTTACATATGGGTGTTACTTTTCAAAAATAACGCTTCTCTATGAACCTTCGGACCTCGGCGCAGGTCCTGCATCGTAAGTGTTTTTTCCCCTCCCTCCCCCTTCTCCGTCCGCTAGTTGGAGGAGGCAAAATTCCTCAATAAATTGCAGTATTGAACATCACATCCAGTCATTTGAACACTTATCCGTTAGTTGTACTTGAAGTAAACGACTAAGGTTTTTATTATGTCCTATTGCCTCTTTTTTGGCAAATTCCAGTTTCTACTTGTCTTTGTTAGTGGATCGTAAATGCAGTTCTGAGACTTTTACGGTTGTGCTATTTAACCCTTGCCTAGTTCATCCATTTTTGACATTTCCAAACACAAACCGATCTATACTCACACGGCCACTAAATGGTAAAATCTGCTAATCAGAGTTCGCGCGGCAACTACCCGATGCCTTGGTAATGTTTGAAAAAACTAAAGCTTTCCTTCTTCTTTGTAGTAACACTGGTTTATTTAAGATGAAGTCACACACACAACATAAAATAATCTAGAGCGCTGCATGCAAAGCAGCCTACTATCTAAGAAGACTAAATAGATTCAAAAAAGAGACAAAAAAGGATACAAGGATGAAATATTAATGAATCATGCTACTAACGCGCTATGTGCACAAAATCGGTAAAATTCCCCCTTAAATAGGGGATTCCCCCCGTTCAAAACAAAAAAAAACGGTAATTTCCCCCTTTCTTTTTCCTCCCCCCCCATTCACCCTTTACCCCCCGTTTGAAAGGGGAACTTCCTCCTTTCCCCGAATAACAAAACACCTGTCGGGTTTCTAACAGTTATGTAATTGGGCCCACTGAAGCCCCCGATTGAGATGTATATTCCTATGTCTAAACAAAGGGTTTAGAGGTACTTTTTTTTTCAAATTGGCCCCAATAATAATATCAATTGGGCCCACGCCTTTCTGGGCAGCCCCCCTAATCCTATCGGAAGACTTTTTTTTTGCATATGAAGTCTTTTCCCTGAATTTGGGGCGCCCCCCATACATCCCCGTTTTAATAGGTTTAAAACATTGGACTAACGTAATGGGCCAAGAGAACTTGTAATGGCCTACCAACTTGCATAAAATTAAAGGTTAAATTTTACCATACATTAAAGAAGACAACGTAATGATTTATATCAAATTACTAAGACCCTTGTAAATCCAATAACCCTTCTTATCCAGTATGGCACAAGCAGCAGTGATAGCACACGGTTTTGAATTAAAAAAGGGCTGATTTGGAGGGCCCCTTTAAAGTTTTTAAAGGGAGAAGCCCCCTGTCTTCAATGAGCATTTTTTAAATGCGGAAAACTTCATATTTTCCTTTTAAGAATCTCCGAAAACAAATTTGTGAATATATTTTGATCACAAAACAATGTTTTTTTTATTATTAAAAAAAACTACAGGCTTTCTGGCAAAAATAGTAGATTACCGAGAGCCGGCTGAATTAAAACTCCTAACTCCTCTCCGAAAAATGTAATTTGGAGGAATTTGTGCAGTTCAAATAAATGTAAAGGTAATGGGGTAGTTTCACCAACGGTCCGTGATTAGCAACCGGCTCACGGCTCCAACGGTTGTGCCTGGAATTATTATGGTTTCGCATTCGAAATGATTGTCTAATAATAGTTCACTTGAATAAATTTTTCAAAATCGCCAACTTCTTGTGTGCTATTTGGTTGTTGAAAACATATGTTAAAGAAAAGTCTGCATGAACAAAACAGTTCATTTGCATCGTCATTTGAGAGTAAAAACGAAGCTCAATATTTTAATCGCACTACGGGAAAATCCGAAGCAACCACTGAAATCAGTACTGATGAAAAATGCAAACAAGAGCATTATATGACCTGAAACATTCCCATTGGTTTAGTTAGTAATTAAAAATGATTTAACTAGTGATTATTTACCCCGTTTATAATATAAATGAGAGAGTGGGATAAATAAGTTTTATAATAATAAAAAAAATCCAATCAATTTCTTGCTGCGAATTGTAATAAGTAAACCATTATGAGATTAGAACACGGGGGGGGGGCTCAAAGGAAAATTCCCTAAAGGGGCCCATGAAAATGGGGGCCATAGCATTACCTGCCCCCCTCTAAATCAGATCCTGGGTCCCCTTGCCTCCTGAATGGAAGGAGACTATAATTGTTCCCATACACAAGAAGGGCAAGCCTCACGACTCTCCGAGCTCATACCGACCAATCGCTCTGACTCCGGTCGTTGCCAAAATCGTTGAAAGATGATTCTTCATCGACTTGTCAAAAATCATGCTGTCCTCTCCTAAAATAGCAACACGCCACATGGGTGCCTTACCGTTTCGTGGGTGTGATATGAACCACACATCCTCTTTTCACGACATCAAAAGGGTACAGCAGAACAAGGAATTTCTTGTTGCTGTCTCCCTCGATCTTAAAGGAGCTTATGATCACGTGTGGATTGACGGCCTTACACTCAAGCTCTTGCAACTCGGAATCCGTGACAACCCAGCTCTGTGGATAAGAAATTTCCTCCTTGAACGGACAATTAAGGTCAGATGGCGTGGCACTCTCTCGTCCCCTATCGTCAGCAACAGGGGGGTACCACAAGGTAGTGTCCTTGCACCAACTTATTCTTCGCTTACCTCTACGACATCTTCAAGATTCTACCCTTTGGCGTTAAATGCCTGATCTTAGCTGATGATATCCTTATTTACTACCAGGGCCCAAACATGGGACACTGTTGAAAGGAAGCTGCAATCAGCTCTTCACCACATCCACCGCTGGTGTATAGAGTGGAAAATGTGCATTTCTGCCGAAAAATGCGAGGCCATCAACTTTTCCAGAAGGCGCACTCAGCCCAATTTCCAACTCTCAATTGATTGCTGCACAATTCCCTGGGTCAATTCCCTCAAAGTCCTTGGCATAAATTTTTCCAAAAATCTCTCTTTCAAAGCTCACTTCCAAATCCAAAAGAAGAAAGCCTTTCAGAGGACAAACATTCTCAAAGTGATTTCTGGGAAAAACTGGGGGACTAGGTCTCACCACCAAATCAAAATCGCAAATTGCACAATTAGGAGCATCCTGGAATATGGCTGTAAGACTTGGATTCATACAAGCCCTACGGACAGGAAATCGTTAGAAGCATCGTATCATGCTGCCCTTCGGGTTGCCACGGGGCTTCCTCGTTGGACACCGATCCCTATCCTTCTCGCCCTCGCAGGAACAACATCTCTCCTGGACCGCCACAACCTTCTGACGGACATGTTTTGCATCCGCAACTTTGCTCTTGGTACCCTCTCCCCTCTGCACATCATCTTTAAGAACGTAGCTAATTCCCCGTCTGTGGACCAAAGCGGACCTATCATTGGTCGCCTTTGCTCGATCCTCACAGATCTTAATATTGACGCCAGGAACATCATCACCGCTAATCTGCTGAACACCGATCCCTCGAAATTCTCACCGAATGTTTCATTTTTTACAGATGAGCTTGATTTTCAGAAGCCTGGCTTGCCCCCGTGTGCTATTCGTCGCCTTTTTGCAGCTCACAAATCCCTCAACTGGGAAGACGCCCTAATTATTTCCACAGATGCATCCAAAACCGATACAAATACTACCATCGCTGCTGTCTCCTTACAAGACAACATAGCCATATCGGGACGTGTTCCACACATAAATTCCATCTTTACAAGCGAAGGCCTTGCTATTCATCATAGCCTTAAAATATTTCATTTGTCCCAATGGAAAATCTATCATTCTCTCTGACAGCAAGTCCAACATCCTCGCTCTTAAAAACCTCAACAGGAAATCCCCTAAGATTTCTTTGCTTATTCGAAACAAACTCGATGAATACGCTGCTAACACAGCATCTTGCGAAGTCATATGGGTTCCCGCTCATGTTGGAATACCCGAAAATGAGATAGCAGATTTTTACGGCAAAAAAAGCTAGCAACAAGCCCCTTATTGAAAACCTTGTCTCTCCTGAAGACATTTGTACTTCTCTTAAACGAAAATATTCCAACGCGTCCCTCGAATCCTGGTCCCAAACTAAGTACGCCAAGACACATCCCTGGATCAACCCTCTTCACAATCCCATAGCCCAATTCTCTCCAACCCGAGAAATGGATGTCCAACTTGCTCGGCTAATTAATAAAATTGTTTTTAACATGTTTTTTATTACATGTTTTCGAAAAAGCATTTTTTGAAAACCAACATTACGTGATTCATTGTGGAAAACGGCGAAATGTGGATTCATCGGTTTGTATTGCATTGTACGGTATTGCGTAATAGATAGTCATATCTGTCCTACTTTCTAAATCTATGGGCTATGTCCAGACGGCGACAATTAAAACAAAAACTTGGCGACCGCCAAACGAGGCAATAGCGAACGGTTTTTTCGCCAAATCGTAGGTTTTTTTCAAACGCATGCGTCTGGAGGATCTGTTTGGTCTGCCCAATGCCGGTGTTGTGCTAGAAAAGTGGAATGGGATGAAAATCGCTTGTTTTAAACTTTAAAGCGTGACCTTGATTTCAATATTGATACGAAAACATTAAATTTGGTTAGTAATATTAAAACGTAACAAATTTAATTGTTGGTTTATAAAATAGATTTTTAACTTTTATAACATAATTAAATTGGATACTATCTGAGATTTTTTAATTAATTTATCTGGACCCGTATACGATCTCGGGTCTACGGAATAAGATCAAGAAGAGCTGACCACTAAGCCAGAGAGATAGGGTATAATACATTTATATTAAGAGTTAAATAAAAAAAATCATTTTAGTTAAAATTTAGATACATTATAATATAAATGCTAGATTCGTAAATAGCTTCATGGGGCCAGTAGGTTCAGTTAGATTTTAAATTAACTCATAAGCTAAAAGTATTGGAGAGAAGGATATTTAACGAAGAATTATTGAAGGATATTTAACGTGCACTCCCGCCACACGGAGTATTATTCGTCGGACATTTTTGGCTGCACGTGTCGCTTATAGACCGGCAGTTATTTTGGCGATGCCCGGACCCGAACCTGGGACCTTCCGCATGCTAGGCGAATGCCTAATCGACTGGGCTCCCCAGCCCCTAGACACTTTCAAGTCTTTAAATATTTACATTTATCCACCATTATTTTATTTCGCTTTATATAACATTTTGACAAACCAGTATCAAAATCATCAATCATATCAAACCAGTTTCATATCATATTGGACAAACGTTTTTGTCATAATGCATAAAAAACGCAAGAAAAAAAAATTAAACACATCAATTTAAATGGAGACATTTAAGGTTCTCAAAATGTAATTTAAATTCAATTGATTAAAAATAGTTTTATGCACTTCTACTTCAATTACCCTTTTTTTATTTTTTCCCTTTTATTTTTTTTATTGACAATAGCAACCCTACAACAAATTAACATGGCTTTAAATAGGAAAAGTTGTCGGGATTTTCGATTGTCTCTGACAACTTTTTTCCGGGTTACTTGGCGAGAGTGGAATTTTTAATTGCTTTTTTGGCTTTCGATTTGATTATTTGAAAATTTCCAATGATGAATTCGGTTTTTCTCTCAGAAGTTACCATAGCGCAAGACGCATGAATTCAAAGTATCGTACACCTAGAGTATTCTCGTAGACATTGCGTGTCTAACGCATGTCTATTCTCGTAGACATGCGTTAAGCTAAAACACAGTGCGTCACAATAGGGTATTTGACTAAATCGGGAAACTGCCCACAAAAAGTTATATAAACATAGTATAGGACCTAGAAAAAAAAGCATATTCATTGGTTTTTCTTCAAAAAATTGCTCAAATATTATTTAAATTAAGTTTTAAAATCGCGATTTTCCAAAGCTCGGTCACGTGATTGCAAACGCTACGCTGATTGGTCTGACGTCACCTGGCATTAAACCGCCCCTCATGCTATTCGAATTTAGTCATCCGAAACTTTTTAGCGCTCTTTTAAGTCTAAAATGTATGTTTTTTTTAATAAGTATTTCTTTCATTGCGATTTTAATGCTTAAAAAATATTTAAATAAATAAAATTAAAGGATTCACAAAAACGGGTAGCTCAAATTTGCTGATAATCAATGCTTATGAATATGATTGTAGGGCATTTGTTTTTTTTAATCTTCTTCGGATTTCTGTTCTGATAAGTTCCAAAATATTACAACTTCCAACAAAATAATAACCAATTTTAAACGGATTATAAGGAAACTATTAATATTTTTAATGAAAAGGTCCTAAAAGTGTAAATAATATTATACTTAACAAGGGAAAGTGTTATAATGCTAATGTTAATGTTGTAATGGTAACTAGTTTCATATCTTTATCCTTGCCCATAGATGGCGCCCCAAACTTTTTTTTCTTGTACTAATCTAGAAAATTAGAAATTTATCTAAGCAATTTTGTTTACAAAAAGTTGTTTCTGCGTTCTAGTTAAAAGAAAAACATTATAAAAAATTTAGTTTTTGAAAGCTGCATCAGTTTTCCCCTAATTTTGATTTCATTGAACTTCAAGTATCTTTTTTTCTATCTACATTAAAATATATTGTAAATATATAGTAAAACTTCGTATTAAACGCAATTGAATAAATTATCTCAAAACTCAACTTGAATAAATTGTCTATTAAAAAATTATGAATTAAATTTAAAACAGCTTAAGTTGTTTGTGAATGATCTTATTTTCGATGTTTTCAAGCGGTAGGCCGTTAGTCCAGTGAATTCAAACTTTAAGCCCAAATACAGGGCCTTAGTAACGAAATCACCAAATATTTACAATGCAATTGCGCGGCACAGTAGCGATAGTTACTCATTAGAAGAAGCCGAAATATTTTCCGTGTCCGTACTTGATCAAAATGTGTATATCAAGTTCAATGTAAGCAATAAAGTACCTATTTCACCAAAAAATAACATTAGAAAGTAACACAATCCGCAAATGAACGACTTATAATAAAAAGTTACTGACGTTTAAAATTATAATTATAATAAAAAAAATTACATATGCGTGCCACAAAGTAATCATTTTTAAATTGGTTTTATTTAATTTTAAGGCTAGATATTTTGGCAAATAGAGATTGTTTAAATAAAATTACATGAAAAAAAAACTTCAGTATAAAATTAGGTCACTTCATATGAATTTTAAAAAAAAACTATTTAACTGCGGCCCTATAATTTTTTTATATACATTTTTCTTAGGATGTGTATTAGTTCAGATTGCGTTTTTTTATGTATATATCTCTTATTTTATAAGCTATTATTTTTTGGTTTACAAGCGCTCTGGTGCCATTTTTCTTGAAAGTCAACCGAATTCTTTAAGGGAATTAACAGATGTAGTAGCGGATTATGAAATTAAAAAGTCGCGAACCAACTATTAGTAACAAGTGCTAAATGTTAAAAAAAAGCCCATTAAAGCACCTCTACTCACTCTTTTAATAATAATCAAAGGAAAATGGAGTTACAAATAAACAGTGTTCACTGTTCACTACGGATTCTCCCGCATGTCGAAAACTTTTCAAGCCAGGTGACGTCACACTTCAAATTCTGCAGATCGTTTTGGGGGCGTGGCTTTAATTAAATTTCAATTGCGTTTTTCCGTTTCTAGGCGGTATTTTAAAAAAGAAAAAATACGGGTCTTATTTTTTGCCTAGGAATATTTTAAACAATAAATTTTTTTTAGTCAAATACCCTATTGAGTGCATAGTGCGTATGTTTTCGTTGACTGGTGTATAATTGCTTTTTCATCCTATGTTGCGCGATCCATAAAATTGTATGACATATAAACATCATCAGTGACATTTTTGTTTGATTTCGCCGCTGGACATAGCCTACGCAACTAATTTAAATGTTGCTTGAATGCTCCTTCAAATTTTCGACAAACCTGTTAAGGAAGTAGCAATCGCAAATCGTGAATTATCTTATCGAAAAGCAAGACTTTTTGAAATTTTCATTTAAACAAATATATATTTTATTTATCAATCTCTGTATTGAATGTAAAATTTTTCTGTGCAAATATTTTGTAAAAATATTTGTAATAAAGTATTTTTAAAAAACTTTTTTTTTCATTTAATATATTTGTATCTATTGAAAAATAATCAAAAAAATTATTAATTCACTTAAAAGTATTAATAGAAATTATAATTCAAAAATAATTTTTTAAATGTTTTATTCTTTTATATTGAAATAAAATCACTTGTTTTAAAAAGCATTACTTTTCGCACTAGTTGCTATAATATCTATTTAATGTACTTTTAAGTGAAACCCTTCATTACATTAATATTTTGATATATATTTTTCTAAATAATGTGATACAATAATTTATTGATTGAAAAACCAAATTCCAGTATTATTATATAATACTTAGTTATTAGAAATATTATATACTTAATAATATTTGTGGCCAACAGTTAAATTTTTTCTCTTAAATTAACCAATTACTTGGGAGGAGTAGGTGTAAAATTAAAGGGATATATGATTTCCATTTTATAATCGAACATTTTCAAATCGGTCTCTGTGCTTAAAGTATCGATAAAGATAAGATGGCGCCACGATTTTTGCTATTCGCTTATGCTTTCTCTGACGTCATTGGTTTAGGCGAAGATGTTGAAGGAGCATTCACCCTCCCACCGCAACGTCTACTCTTAAAGGCGTATTAGTTGTCCGTAAGGCTATGGCCAGACGGCGGACAATTAAAACAAATAAATAGTCATGGAATCCTCAACAAAAAACAACAACTAGAATGTGTCAACGTGTTGCGTTGCGTCAACGTCACCGTGATCCCTCATAAACAATTTGTATCGGATATGCGCGCACATGGCGGATGAAAACAAACCGCAATTCATACACCGTGCTGTCAACGAAAACATTGACGCACGGTGACTGCACCTCAATAAGGGTATTTGACTAAAAAAAATTTATTGGTTTAAAATATTCCTAGGCAAAAAATAAAAGACCCGTATTTTTCTTTTTTACCAAAATACCGCCTAGAAACGGAGAAAAACGGCCAATTGAATTTTATTATAAGCACCACGGCCCCCAAAATCGATCCCCGGCAGAATTCTGAAGGGTGTGACGTCCACCTGGCTGCTTGTGAAAGTTTTCGGCATGCGGGAGAATCCGTAAGTGAACTTTAGTGAACACGTGTTGCTAGTATTTGTAAACTCCATTTTTCCTTTGATTTATTATTAAAGAGAGTAGTAGAGGTGGCTTTTAATGGGCTTTTTCTTGTTTCTTAACATTTTAACGGACACTTAGCTACTAATTAGTTGGTTCGCGACTTTTTTAATTTCATAATCCGCTACTATTTCATCTGTTAATTCCCTTAGTGAATTCGGTTGACTTTCTAGAAAAATGGCACCAGAAGCGCTTGTAAACCAAAAAATAATAGCTTATAAAAATAAGAGAGTATATACATAAAAAAAAACGCAATCTGAAACTAATACACATCCTAAGAAAATGTATCTAAAAAACTTATAGTAGCCCGCAGTTAAATAGTTTTTTTTTAGTTACATTGAAGTGACCTAATTTTATACTTAAGGGTTTTTTTTCATTGTAATTTTATTCAATAAACATTAAACAATCTCTCTATTTGCAAAATATCTAGCCTTAAAATTAAATAAAACCAATTTAAAAATGATTGACTTTGTGGCACGCATATGTAATTTTTGTTATTTATAATTATAATTTAACGTCCAGGTAACATTTTTATTATAAGTCGTTCATTTGCGGATTTGCGTTACATTTCTGAATGTTATTTTATGGTGAAATAGGTACTTTATTGTTACATTTGAACTTGATATACACATTTTGATCAAGTACTGAACACGGAAAATATTTCGCCTTCTTCTCAATGAGTAACTATTGCTACTGTGCCCATAGCGGTCGCAATTTCGCATAGTTAATATTTGGTGAGTTTCGTTACTAAGGCCTCTGTATTTGGGCTTAAAGTTTTGAATTCACTGGACTAAACGGCTCTACCGCTTTGGGGAAAACATCGAAAAAAAAAGATAATTCACAAACAATTTTAAGCTGTTTTTAAATTTAAATTCATATAATTTTTACTTTTAATAGATAATTTATTATTCAAGTGAGTTTTTGGAGGATAATTTATTCAATTGCGTTTTGAATAACGAAGTTTTTACTATATATTTTCAATATATTTTAATGTACGATAGAAAAAAAAAAAGATACTATGAAATGTTCAATGAAATCAAAATTAGGGGAAAACATGATGAAAGCTTTCAAAAAATAAAAGTTTTTATTATGTTTTTCTTTGTAACTAGAACGCAACGAAACAACTTTTTGTTTACAAAATTGCTTAGGAAATTTCTAATTTTCTAGATAAGTACAAGAAAAAAGTGTCGGGGCGCCATCTAATGGGCTAAGGATTAAAAGATATGAAACTAGTTACCATTACAACATTAACATTAGCTTATTATAAGCCACTTGCGCTTGTTGAAATATAATAATTATTTCACTTTTAGGATCTTTTCATTAAAAATATTAATTTGCTGTTCCTTATATTCCGTTTAAAATTGGTATATTATTTTGTTGGGGGAAGTTGTAATATTTTGGAACTTTATCACACAGAAATCCGAACAAGATTTTAAAAAAACAAATGCCCCTACAATCATATTCATAAGCTATCGATTATCGGCAAAATTTGAGCTAGCCAATTTTTGTGAATCCTTTAATTTTATTTATTTAAATATTTTCTCTAAGCACTAAAATTCGTCAATGAAAGAAGTAGTACTTATAAAAAAAACCATTTATTTGGGGACTTAAAAGAGCGCTAAAAAAGTTACGGGATGACCACTAAATTCGAATAGCATGAGAAGCGGGTTTAATGCCAGGTGACGTCAGACCAATCAGCGAAAGCGTTTGCAATCACGTGACCAAGCTTTTGGAAAATCGCGATTTTAAAACTTAATTAAAAATAATATTGGAGCAATTTTTTGAAGAAAAAACCAATGAATATGCGTTTTCCTAGGTCCTATACTATGTTTATATAACTTTTGTGGGCATTATTTCCCGATTTAGTCATAATTACCCTAGTTGTGACGCATGTGTTTTAGCTAATTAACGCATGTCTACGAGAATAGACCATTGCGTTTAAGAACACGCAATGTCTACGAGAATATCTAGTACGAATACTATGATTCGGTGCTTTTTTTGCTGAGTCTTGCGCGTTATGGTAACTTCGTGAGAGAAAAAACCGAATTCATCATTGGAAATTTTCAATAATCAAATCGAAAAGCCCAAAAAAGCAATTATAAAATTCCACTCTCGCCAAGTAACCCGGAAAAAATTTGTCAGAGACAATCGAAAAATTCCCGACAAATAACTTTTTCTAATTTAAAAGCCATGTTAAATTTGTTGTAGGGTTGCTATTGTCAATAAAAAAAATAAAAAGGGAAAAAATAAATAATAAGGGTAATTGAGAGTAGGAAGTGCATAAACTACTATTTTTAATCAATTGAATTTAAATTACATTTTGAGAACCTTAATGTCTCCATATTAAAATGATGTATTTATTTTTTTTCTTGTGTTTTTTATGGCATTATGACCAAAACGTTTGTGTTTGTCCAATATAGATATGAAACTGTTTATTGATATGGATTGATGATATTTGATACTGGTTTGTCAAAATGTTATAATAAAGCGAAATAAAATAATAGGTGGATAAATGTAAATATTTTAAAGACTTGAAAGTGTCCTAGTGGCTGGGGAGCCCAGTCGATTAGGTATTCGCCTAGCATGCGGAAGGTCCCAGGTTCGGGGTCCGGGCATCGACGCCGAAAATAACTTGCCGGGTCCATAAGCGGCACGTTCAGACCAAAAATGTCCGAACCCCCGAATAATACAACCGTGTGGCGGGAGTGCACGTTAAATATCCTTCAATACATTCTTCGTTAAATATCCATTCTCTCCAATACTTTTAGCTTATGGAGTTAATTTAAAATCTAACTGTACCTATCTGCCACCCATCGAAGCTATTTTATCGAATCTAGGCGCATTTTTATAGTTATAATGTATCCTAAATTTTAACTAAAATGATTTTTTTTTTTTATTTAACTCTTTAATATAAATAGTATTATACCCTATCTTCTCTGGCCTAAGTGGTCAGCACCTTCTTGATCTTATTTCGTAGACCCGAGATCGTATACGGGTCCAGATAAATTAATTAAAAAATTCTCAGATAGAATCCATTTTTACATTATGTTGATAAAAGTTTAAAAATCAAATTTATAAACCAACAATTAAATTTGTTTACGTTTTTAATATTACTAACCAAATTTAATGTTTTCGTTCAATATTAGAAATCAAGGTCACGCTTTAATTAAAGTTTAAAAACAAGCCGATTTTCCATCCCCATTCCACTTTTCTAGCACAACACCGGCATTAGGGCAGAACCAAACAGACCCTCCAGACGCATGCATTTGAAAAAAAACAACTATTTGGTGCAAAATAAAAAAAACGTTCGCTATTGCCTCGTTTGGCGTCTGCCAAGTTTTTTGTTTTTTAATTGTCGCCGTCCCTGGACAAAGCCGTATGAAGTTGCATAAAACTCTGATCTTGAGTTTTGCGTCATTGGTACCAGTGCACATAGTGGCAGTGGGATTTGTCCCTATGAGGCATTATCGCATAGCATCGCGCCTGGGCTTCGTAGTTAACACATTCAGGAGAGGTGCTCAGGTGTTTCAGCAGAAATGCCGCACTACACAAGGGGGGACGGGGGATATATGGAATCTGCGTAAAAGTGGCATTGAGTTTGTTTGCATTAGGCCGTGAGCCGAGCAAGTGTGGACACCAATTTCTCGGGTTGGGAGAGAAATGGCAATGGGATAGTGGAAGATGTTTATCCATGGATGTGTCCTTGGCGTAACTTAGTCTGGGACCAACGGTTCGAGGGACGCGTGGGAGTATTTTTTTTTTCGCTTGAAGATGTCTCAGGGGAAAACAAGTTTTCAATAAGGGGCTTGGTGGTAGCTTTATTTGCCGTAAATCTGCTAACTCATTATCAGGTATTCCAACATGAGCGGGGACCCATATGACTTCACAAGACATGTGTTAGCAGCGTATTCATAGAGTTTGTTCCTAATTAGCAAAGAAATCTTAGGAGATTTCGCTGTGAGGTTATTAAAGAGCGCGATGTTTGACTTGCTGTCAGAGAGAATGACGGATTTCCATTGGAAACATAATAAAATATTTTAAAGCGATGAGGAATAGCAAGGCCTTCGCTTGTAAGATAGAATTTATGTGGGCACTCGTCCCGATAGGGCTATGTTGTCCTGTAGGGAGAAACAGCGCGATGTTAGTAGTTGTTATCGGTTTGATGCATCTGTTTGAAATAATAAGGGCGTCTTTCCAGTTGAGGATTTGTGAGCTGCAAAAAGGCGACGAATGGCCACACGGAAAACGGGGTTAAGCCAGGCGCCTGAAAAGCTAGCTCATCATTAACAAATGAAACATTCGGTGGAATTTCGAGGGGTTGGTGTTTCAGCAGATTAGCCGTAACAATGTTCCTGGGCATCCAATGTTTAAGGTCTGTGAAGGATCGAGCAAAGACGATACCAATATGGTCCGCTTTGGTCCAGAGACCGGGGAATTATCCACGTTCTTAAAATGATGTGCACAGGGAAGGAATCAAGAGCAAAATTGCGTATGCAAAAGATGACCGTCAGTATGATTGTGCGGTCAAAATGGAGAAGAAGTTAGTATCCAGCGAGAGCAAGGAGGAAGGGGATCACGGTGTCCAACGAGGAAGTCCCGTGGCGACTCGAAGGCAGCGTGATACGAAGCATCCAACGATTTTCTATCGTAAGGCTTGTGTGGACCCAAGTCTTGCAGCGTGATTCCAGGGATTCTCCGTATGTGCAATTTGCAATTTTATTGATGGTGGGACCTAGTCCCGCCCATGTTTTCCCAAGAAAATACACTTTGAGAATGTTGTCCTCTGAAAGGCTTCCTTCATTTGGATTTGGAAGTGGGCTTTGAAGGAGAGGGTTTTTTTGGCAAAAACTGATGCCAAAAAACTTTGAGGAATTGACCTCAGGGGACAACCTCCCAAATTTGGTACAGGTAAACGATTGATAGTTGGAAATTAGGCTGAGTGCGTCTTCTGAAAAGTTGATGCCTCGCATTTTTTTCGGCAAAATGCCACAGTTCCAATCGTCTACACCAGCGGTGGATGTGGTGAAGAGCTGATTGCAGCATCCATTAACAGTGTCCCATTTTGTGCCCTGTAAGTAAATAAGGATAAACATCAGCTAAGATCAGGCATTTAACGCCAAAGGGTAGAATCTTGAGATGTCGTAGAGGTAAGCGAAAATAAGTTGGGTGCAAGGACACTAAACTGTGTGTACCGCCCCTGTGCTGACGATAGGGGAACGAGAGAGTGCCACGCCACTCGACCTAATGTGGTCCCGTTACAAGGAGGAAATTTCTAACACCGAGCTGGGTTGTCACGGATTCCGATTGCAAGAGCTAGAGAGTAAGGCCCGTCAATCCACAAAACGAGATCATAAGCTCCTTTAAGATCGAGGGAGACAGCAACAATAAATTCCTTGTACTGCTGCGTAAACCCTTTTAATGTCAGTGAAGAGGAATGTGTGGTTCATTATCACACCACGAAACGGTAAGGCACCCATTGGGCGTGTTGCTATTTAGTGAAAGGACAGCAAGATTTTGACAAGATCGATGAAGAATCAATTCTTCAACGATAATGGCAAACGACGCGAGTCAGAGAGCGAATTGTCGGGTATGAGACCTCGGAGAGTCGTTGAGGCATGCCTTCATGGTGTAAGGAACCAATTATAGAGTCTCCTTCCATTCAGGAGGCAAGGGCGTGACCTCAGGATCTGTGATTTAGAGGGGAGGCAGGTAATGCTATGGGCCCCAAAAAAAAAATTTTCTTGGTTGGATTGCCCCTTTAGGGAATTTTCCTTTGATGCCCCCCCCCCCGTGTTTCGAACACATATGGTATACTTATTACAATTCGCCAGCAAAAATTGATTGGAATTTTTTTTTATTATTATAAAACTTATTTATCCCACTCTCTCATATTATAATAAAAAAGCGGGTAAAATAATCACTAGTTAAATCATTTTTAATATACTAACTAAACCAATGGGAAATGTTTCAAGGTCATATAATGCTCTGATTGCATTTTTTCATCAGTACTGGATTCATTGGTTTGCTTCTGTTTCCCGAGTGCGATTTCATATATTCGTTGCTTCGTTTTTTACTCTCAAAAAGACCGAAGCAAAATGAACATGTTTTTCGTTCCATGCAAGACATTCTTTAACTATGTTTTCAACAACCAATAGGCACAACAAGAAGTAGGCATTTTTAAAAATTTATTCAGTGAAATATTCTTAGAAAACATCATTTCGAATGCGAAAACAAAAGTAATTCCATGCAACAAACGTTGGAGCCCGTTAGAGCTGTGCAAATCACGACGTGAAACTACCCCCATTACCTTACATTTAATTTGAACTGCAATTCCTCCAAATTACATTTTTCGGAGGAGTTTTTAATTCAGACCGGCCTCAATATTTTTTAGCCAGAACCTGGTATTATTTTAATAAAAAAATTGTTTTTAGTGATCAAAAAATATCACAAATTTGTTTCTTCGGAGATTCTTAAAAGAAATCTGAAGTATTCCGCATAAAAAAATGCATTGAGACAGGGGGCTACTCCCTTAAAAAATTTAAAGGGGCCCACCAAATCAGCCCTTAAAATAAACCGTGCTATCACCTCTGCTGTGCCTTACTGGGATAAGAATGGGTATAGTGATTAACAAGTATAGTAATTTGATATAACCATTACGTTGTCATTCCTTTAATGTATGGTAAAATTTAACCTTTAAATTTTATGCAAGTTGGTATGCTCATTACAAGCTACATTGGCCCATTAGTTTGTCCCATTTTTTAATACTAAACTATGTATGGGGCCCCAAATTCAGGAAAGACTTCATATCAAAAAAAAATGTCTTGATAGGATTAGGGGCCCAGAAAGGCCAGTGGGCCCAGATTGATATTATATCTTGGGGCCAATTTGAAAAAAAACAGTCCCCCCCCCACTTAAACAACCCTTTTTATACATAGAATATACATCTATAATCGGGGGCTTCATGGGCCCAATTTACAACTGGTAGAAACCCGACAGTTGTTTATTCGGGAAGTCCCTTTCATCAAACGGGGAAAATAACCGGTTTGAACGGGGATCCCCAATTTAAGGGGAATTACCGATTTGTGCACATCGCAGTTAACAAGATTCATTAATATTTCTCTTGTATCATTTTTGTCATCTTTATTAAGAATCAATTTTAGTCTTCTTAGAAGTAGGCAGCTTGCATGCAGCGCTCTAGAATATTTTATGTTGTGTGTGTGCTTCATCTAAATAAAACCAGTTACACAAAGAAGCTTTTAGTTTTTTCAACATTACCAAGGCAACGGGTAGGTGCCGCAAGCCTTGATTAGCAGATTTTACATAGTGCGGTCCCCGTGAGTAAAGATCGGTGTTTTGATTGACGAAAATGGATGAAGCAGGCAAGTTAAAACACAACGTAAAGTCTCAGAACTGCACCTGCATTTCCGATCACTACAAGAAAGTATAAACTGAATATTGCCAAAAAAGAGGCAATAGACATAAAAAACATATCGTTACTTCATTAACAACAACGGATAAGTTTCAAAGACTGGATGTGTATAGTCAAACTGCAATTTATGAGTGGCCGGTCACTCCAACAAGTCGTGACGAGAAAACACTTCGTCGAGGCAGACTTCGCCGATTCCCGAAGGTTATAGAGACCGTAATTTAGAAAGTAACACCATGATAAGATCAAGTTTCTAGAATAAACTAATTTATGAAGTGGATGTCAGAGAGGCAAAGACAGTTTAAACTGCCCAGAATGGAGCTTAAAGAGAAGTTCAACGGCGATCCAAAAGGAGTTTTTTGTCCTTTTTGAGCCAATTTCAAAAAGTTCATGTAAGACCGGACTATTTCCGATGAGGATAAAAATGCGAATTACCATTGTCGCAGCTATGGAGCCCAAAATCCAAGGCAGAAAGGCTGATAAATAGTTCCCTGCAACGCGGCCCAACTATCCCAAGAGCATTGTCCCCAGCTGCGGGAGAGGTTCGGCCGGAAAGATATGCTGGTGCAGATCAACGTCCGGACCTACATTTCTATGGTTATGAAGAACGCGCCGTCCACGGGTCGAGGTAAATGACGACTGTTGCAGGGCCTCTACGACGAGCGGAGGGAAAGCTGCGAGCCTTGGAGACCTTGAAGAGGACCCGGAAATGTTCTCCGATTTCCCAGGCACCAGCTCGAGGAAGCTGTCCTACCGGAATGAATCCCTTATGGGCCAGGGAACGGAGTAGAAACTACCAGTAAGACAACTACCGAAGGGAGCAACAGGTCATTAAAGAACTTACTGATTTTTTTGCGCCAAGAAGTTCAAGGAGAAGAAATGGTGGAACTCTCTCGGACGGGTACGCTAGCACATCAACCTCGCAAAACGAGAAATACAAGTTGTTTCCAAAATGATAACTGACAATCCACAGCCTCAGCCCTGAAGCATATGCAACCCAGGTAAGAAAGTTCCTTGTGTATTGTGTGAAAAAACAATCACCAAAGTTTAAAAGTGTTTTGCTGCTTAAGAAAATGAGTGAAGAAGAAAAATAAAAAATTTTAACTAGTAAAAATCATGTTTACATGTTAAACATATTAAAGGCATATCATAGAATAAAAAATTGCCCTTTTAAATCTCAATTGAAATGTATTCGCTGTTCGCAACCTCACATGAATATTAGTTTAATAAAAAACCTCAAGAAAAACCGACTGAAAATAGTGCACCCAATTCCGTAAGTCTCACTTTATTCATATGTAGTATACAGAATAGTTGTGAAAAAAGAGTTTATTGCAGAATCTATTGCGTAACGAACAAAGTTCAAGGACGAACACAAAAGTAGAGCTTCTCCTTGATTCTGGCTGCAGCCGACGTAACGCAAAAAAGCGCATAAATCAGGATTTTGGGTGGAAAACCACTTAGAACAGAAGAATTATAATTCAATAGTCTGTTTGGGGGAAGAAACAGAAGCCGAAGATTCACCCAGTTTACTCACTGAGAAAGGCAATTTTATTAGGTAATAAATTCTATTTTCTGTGGATGTCATAACACAAGATACTTGTTCGCTTCATTCCTCAATAAATGACCCAGATCTGCTGAAAGAATTGGAAAGTAGAAATATAGAAGTAAGCGATTCCTAACTAGACATCTGATAGAAGAGGATATTAAGATTATATTAGAGACCGATGTTATGGCCTAGACGTATGTCGGTCGCGTAATAGATTTAAAAATGGTATACGCCCGCGGTTTAGCTGAAATGTGTGGTCTATTTTAGGTCAAAAAAATGATACTTTTGCAGTGTAACAATAATATTTGTGACATCCTTTTTCCTTTACATGCTAAAAGTGTGTCAGTAAAGATCTATGGGAACTTGAAAAATAGGAAAAAAAAATCCTGTGGAACGGATCCGAAAAAGTTTTGTAACTACTGATTATTTTAAAGGATTTTCAGCAGAATTTAACTATTTTATAACCTTATGGAAGATATAATATAAAATTACCCCATAGAAATATTTGACCGAGTTACCTGATAAATAAAAATTATAACAACAAAACGTCATGAAAATAATGGTTATGAAGCAAAAAGTAATAAACTACCTTGAAGAAATAACATGCAGTTTTTCAAATTGGAGAAATTGAATATCATTGAACGGGTTCCTGAGAAGGAGTTAGATTCATGGTGTCATTACTTACCACATAGCCGTAATTAAATAAGCAGCGAGACTACAAAAATTCGGCCATTTTTGATCGCCTCTTCAAGAGAAAGAGGCAAATGTTGTCTTAAATGATTGATTTGTGTATACCAGGTGTCAACTTAATAAGAATTAATACCTGACATAATTGATAGATTTTAGGGTATGTTATCCATAGGTTTAAGTGCTGAATATTGAACGCGCCTTTTCTAGAATTGTCAATAACAAATGAACATAGAGATTATCTTAGATTTTTTATCCTTCTGATAAAAAGGAGGTGTAACAGACATTGTCGATTTGGTATTTGGTTTAAACGCAAGTCCTTTTGTTTTAATTGCATCCTATTCATCAATGTTTTTAGAAAATAGTGATCTTTGATTTTAAGGATCATTGCAGAAAAACTAAAAGAAGTTCCTTTTATGATTGATAAATTGTGTGACTGTGTGTTTATAATGTAAATGAACAATGAAAATTTTATTGAAAAGTCTAAGTTGATTAATGTTCAAAGACCCACCACAAGCCCCCCATGAATTCAACCTTACGAGGGTGGCAGAGTAATGTAGCCTGTAAATTAGTATTCTCAGACATACAGAGATGGCCTCGGTTTTAGGAATGTTATGGAATTTAGAAAATGATACCTTAATGATGTAATATTAATTTAGAAGCCGGTTTACAAATGAGACACAAATTACAAAAAGGGTAGTTTTGTACCAAAATTCAAAAAGTCTTTGATGTTAATGGTATTTATTAATCACCGGATTACAATTGGCTTCCAAAATTATTGCTTACAAGATACCTTGGGAAGTTGAAACTGTCGTGGGAATACAGAATTGCCTGACAAATGTTGTCAACCAAAAATTTCTTAAATGGTTGAATGAGATTCATCTTGTTAAGAGTTGTAACTTTTGCCACGTTATATCAAGTATAAATGAAACATCTGAGTTGCACGTTTTTGTAAGATGCTAGAAAAAAGTCTCGTATAGCTACGTGTAGATTTTTGTAAGATACGTGGGCCAGGCGGAAGAAGTGAAGGTAACACCCTCATAAGGGCCGAAGAACTAGATTAGTCCCCTTTGAAAAACTTGAGTTGTCCCCAGATTAGAGTTACTATGCATGTTGTATAGGAGCAAGACTTACGAATTCAATACTTCAATGCTATGAATTTGCCAGAAATTAAGGTTAACTTATTGGGTCTGATTCATCGGTAGCATTTTTTTTTTTTATATGGTGGATCAAAAAGTGCGGAAATTGGTCTGTTTTCGTAACAAATAGGGTAAAAGAAATAAAAAGAGATTACCAATGTAGAAGATTAGGAGGTTTATTCCAGGACATTTGAATCCAGCCGATTATTATCTCGGGGATGTACACTACCCAAGCAAATGTTAGAGACAAAATGGTGGAGGGACCTCAGTGGTTTAGAAAGATGGTCAGGAAAGGGGGGGGGGGGGGGGGGGGGGGGGGGGGATTGGCCAATTAGTGAAATTACATATGACGAAGAAGTTATTTTTAGAAACCAAAAAATCAACTTTAGTTTGCGTGAATATTTTAGAGGAAGCTGAACCACCATGGTATTCCAATAGACTGTCTAATTACCACTCGATACTTCGTTTAGTGGGCTGGATGCAACGGTTTATTGAGACACACGCTCAAAACTTCTGTTGAAAAAGAGAAGAATCAGGCGATCTCCTCACCTGAGGAAGTGGTAGTAAGCGGAAAAAGTACTATTCGTTCGCTTCAAAATAAGATGTTCCCATCGCTAAAATCGCACAAAAATCGGGCAAATTGTGAATGCTTTTAAAGGATGACGAGGGAATAATTAGGGTAAAATCCAAATTAACGGAAAGGGACGATGACCCGATTTTATTGCACCTATTTTATTGCCTATAAAAGTATTTTAACTACGAGAATTATTGAGTACTACCACAAATTACATTGGCCGGGGGCAAACGCAGGCGTTGGAAGCAAATTTCTTATGTCCATCCTTCGTGAAAGATTTTGGATCTTGAAAGCGCGAAAGACAATAAGAAGTGTAGATTAAAAAATGCATACTTGCTCTCGTCGATTCAGTGCGAAATCTCCCGTTTTGTGATGAGGGGCGCCAGTTAGGGGGAGGTCTTACCCGGAAGACCGGGTTACAGGATGCAAATATATTCTGAATATAGTAGAGGATCGACTTGGCAGGGGCCCCCTTTATTTGTTCGTGATGGCAAAAAGTGTGGATAGTGGGCTTTTTACGAGTGTTAATAAAAATTTATCGTGCTTTGCATATAGAGGTCACAAGCTCCCTGTCGACAGAAAGTTTTTTGCTTATGCCTTACGGAGGTATCATTGCACGTCGGGGGAGACCAAACACGATTTATTCCGATAACGGTACAAATTTTAGAGGGGGCGGATAATAAGTGTATTTAGGGAACTGGATGGGATAAAATAACACGCGAGACAGAAATTCAACCTATCAAAGTGGAAATTTAACCCTCCAACCGCCTCTTGGTGGGGAGATTTTGGGAAAGGTTAGTAAGGGTTATAAAGGAGCTGTTAAGAAGAACTTTAGGTAGCGCCGATTCTAAACGTACGAAGAACTAAATACAGTTCTATGCGACTGCGAAGCCATCATAAATTCTAGACCGTTAACTTATCTAGCGGAAAGATTCGAGTGACTTAATACCAATTACCCCAAATTTGTTTTTGACAGGGAAAGCCGTATTTTTTAACATCCTGTAGAATTAGATTTAAAGTGAGCATTCGCTAAGTTTCAAAGACGAATAAAATATCGGTCAAAAACTATTACAGGATTTGAGGTCGCGCTTCCGAAAGGAATATTTAGGGTTACTAAATCAAAAACGCGAATCAGAAAAACCATTGAAAAGTAGAATTAGGTGAAGTGGTTTTAAAAAAAAATAAAATTTGGAGATGATTCGAAGAAACGTATGAAGTGGCCCTTGGCAGTAATTGTTAGAATTGATACCAGGCCGGGATGGTAGTGTCCGAACCGTGAAGCTGAAAAACTCCTCATGGAACTGTTCTTAAGTACCTGTGCAGCGTATTTATCCTCTTGAGGTACGAGGGGACATTGGAACATCCTATCTAGTATTGAAAAGGCTATCCCCAAAAAACAAGCTGGCGTACAAAAAGAAAGTGTTATATGTACAGCGTTCAGGTAGACAGTGTTAAGATGCCCGATAGACTTTGCCTGTTTAACTATGATGTAGTTTATTGAGTGAAAAACTGGCAATCCCTCAAAAGAGGGGGGGAGGATGTTTAAGATAACCCGACAGGTGGTTATTCGGGGAATTTCCCTTTCAAACGGGGAAAATACCGTTTGAAAAAAAACGGGTGAATTCCCCTATTTAAGGGGAATTACCGATATTGTGCACATGCCATCTAGCATGAATCATTAATATTTTCTCTTGTATCTTTTTTGTCTCTTTTTAGAAACAATTAGTCTCTTAGAAGTAGGCAGCTTGCATGCAGCGCTCTAGAATATTTTATGTTGCTTGTGTGTGCTTCATCTAAATAAACAGTTACTACAAAGAAGCTTTTAGTTTTTTTCAACATTAACCAAGGCAACGGTATTGCCGCGAACCTATTAGCAGATTATTACACTAACAAATGGCCAGATTTAAAAAATATGTCGACCCCCGTTTTGCGTAAAATATTGGGCATCCAGAGTCCAACTCAGGACCAATCGCAAAAATATTGGGCCTCAAATTGAACATCATCTCGTGGCCCCTTTTATATCAGATTATATAAAAGGGCCTCGCGGAGCGCAAAGTGGCCCACTGGGCCCGACTTGGGAAACAAAAGATCGATAATTTTTTAATGCCTCCCTTTTACATACATTATATACAGGGGCCCCATATAGACCGGCGCCACTCACCCTTTCTAGAGGGGGCAGCTGCCCCCCTCTGGCCTATGGTGGGTACGCCCCATGTCAGGAGGGACAATGCTTGAGCACCAACTCTGTATTGTATATGGTGAGAGCCGTTTCTCTCAGGTTCAGAATGTAGGATTTGAAAAGTCTTGCAGGGATTCCATCAGGTCCAGGCGGTAATTACGAGTGGATTGAATTGCGCGGTGCAGGGGTTGCCTACAAGGGGGGCAGCGACGCCAGACTGCGGTCATTGAAATTTTAGGGTGGGGTCGAAAAAATACGAAAATTATTTATGTAAATGGCTTATTTTGTCAAAATACCACTCTAACAATTACTTGTTCGTATAATCAACTCCCCACCCCAGACTTCAATGGGAGGGGGGGGGGCATAACCCCCTTCCCCCCCCCCGCAACCTTACACTAATCAAAAATGGTAACCAAAAAACTTAAAAACGATTACAGAAAAGAATATCATAAAATGGAATATCGCGTAGGACCAAAACGAATCTTTCTAGACAATGTAATTAACCCATAAACAAACATCATTTTGTTAAAAAGCATAGACAAAAACACTATACTGCCGCCAGCCAAATAAGAAACGGTAGGGATGGCGTTATTTGTTCACAAAAAAAAACTGGTGGGTTTTACACACGGCGGTCCATTACCCTAAAGTGTTTCAAATAAGGTGGCGGGAACTACAGCAGCTGCCTGGCTGTCTGTAGTCTGTATAAACACTTATAAAAACATATACAATTCGATTAAATGATGACTGCAGCTTATATCTTTTTAACTAACATGACATTCGTGCTGTGGTTTTTCGGTGAGGTGGACTAGGTTGCTTCTCGCATTGACTAATCTTGTCTGTTTTTTGGCGTTGATAGTGTTTTTCTATTTGAATACCTTCTAAAAAGCTTTCTGTTTTGTTTATCTGCCCGGTGGTGCCATTATTTAAAAATCCTGCACGTGTTTTTCCCAATAGTTTGGCTAACCAGGTACTCCTTTAATTTTCTGCTCGTTCACTAGTCCAAGTTAGAACTTTTTTTTTCTTTGTGTCTTCTTATTACACCGTAATTTTAATCCTGGTCCGTCTAGCCATGTCAGGCGCATCGGTTTGGGGGGCGCCGACATGGAGGTTTCTTCTTCAGACCCTCTGCTTTCACTCCTCCCATACTACAAATGATTATTATAGACAAAACGCATTTTTCTTCTGGATTCCGTGGAGAATTCACGTTCCATTTTTAAGCGGAATTTCCTCCCTATTCCCATATCTCTCCTAAACGCCTGAAAGATAATCTCAACCAAAAAATCACAAACCCTAAAAAAATCCATCACATAAAATTCACTAAACTAAACAATATGCAATTGCAAACCGATGACCCAAAACACAGCTAAAGAACTCTTAAACATTTAAATTTGGCGTATGGTAGGTACAGCGTTGGTGGGGGTCGGGGGGGGGGGGTGGGGGGGGGGGGGGGGGGGGGGGGGGGGGGGGGGGGGGGGGGATCGTAAAAGCTGAATTAACATGTAAAACATTACGTCCCGTTTCATTTAACAGTTACATTCCCGTTGATATTTCACTAAATGAAGTGGTTGTAAGAACTAGAAGCTGAAAACAACGTGAACAGTCATTATTGCCGAAGATTTTTCTAAAAGGGCCGGAAAAGGTTCTCGCCTACCAAATACCATACATATTAATGTTTTGGTACTCCACCTCCCTGAATACATAAAACTTTGTATAAATAAAAAGGATAAACCTTTTTAATTGATAGACCAAAAGATCTGTTGAACTGAGCGGTGGTTGGAACCTACACTACCCAAAAGCTGCTCTCGGCCAAAAAATCTTAAAATGCAGTGAGGAACATGAATCAAGTCTATGCTCTAACCCCCCTCAAAATGCATCAACTGTGGAGGGAAACATGAGGCTACAAGCGACCTCTGCCAAATAAAAAAACAAGAAGAAAGAGAATTCCTAACAGTTAAATGTCAGAATCGGCTAAGCAATTCTCTGAAGCCCGTAGCTCGTTTAAAGCGCTCCCCTCCTCACAAAATGGTCAGTCCCTCCCCTCCTACATCTGACTACATCACCATAAACAGGACTTTGAGAACAAAAATCCTACAACTACAAACTTCCTTCGAAAACACATTGTTAAAGCTACTAAAATCCCTCACGAGCATCTCCTATATGTTCCATGTTTGCAAAACAAGTTCCAACAACTATCTCCAAACCTCTCTTCATTCCCCACCTCAGTCAACAACAATTCCCCTGTTCCCAACCTCTCTCTCTATTTTCCCCTCAGGTCCCATCTGTTCCTGTCACAATCACTCAAGTTTTGAAACCCCAAACAAAAAAATATCCGCACAGATCAGAGCAAAAAAGATATCACCCCGCTCTCCCCAACAGTTCCTCCGATAGCAATCCATTGAATTCCCCAAATATTCTACCATCTTACGAGAGCAGTCGCTAAGTACTCTCTTAACACAAAACCAAAACACTAGATCTCTCGGCACGAACAGCACAACTGCCAAACCAGCTCTCAAAAGACCAAGCATAAATCAGCAGCCGTTAATCTTTTGAATATCAGGCCCCACATTTAGCCTAATTTCTCTGCTTACCCACAACAAGGGGAAGTTCCCTCCTCTCTACCATTTCGATTACTTTTTCTTTATCCATCCAATGACTCTCTAAATCTAGTTCAATGTAACTGTTCGAAGTCTCAAGAACACACTTTTCCTATTCAAAAAAGTATTTTTTCTCGTTCCCACAATCTTAGCCCTAACAAGATACTCTTCCTCAAGCCCTAATGATAATATCCATATTCAAGGTAAAACCATTTATCCGCCTAGATCTAACCTATACAGTCCCTGACATAGGGGCGGGGGGCCCTCCTTACTCACTTACTGCCGTCAAGTCCTAACGATTTCTAGCATATTACTCCAATCAGGGTCCAAAATTCTTCGCAGCATCGAGGCCGAAATACTGGTTATTAAAATCCAAACTCTAACCCTTTCCTCTCACTATTGCCAACCATTTACTCCCCGCAACGGGGTTTTCCACGACTCATGGCTCAAATTGTTGCCGAAAACCTTGTCACACTCCTTGCGTTCATTATTAGGCGACTTTAATACAAACCACACCGGCACTTGGATCCCCCAAAAATCTGGAGACCCGATAAATAATAAGACTGGATTCTCGACAATAACCTCATCTCCACAATACAAAAATCCTACGAGTTTGGCCCTTCATCATCGTCCCCTTTTTAGACCTGACATTATCTCTCCCGATCTTTTCAGGATCACAAGCCTTGGGAGGTATCTCCAGACATGCTTGAAAAGTGACCAAAACCAGTGTTTATTTTCCTTTAATGTTTCCGGTAAACCTTAGTCCAAGCACAAGGAAAGTGATTTATCTGGTCTAAAGTCAGTAACTGTTTCTTGTGGCTACCCTGAGGTAGACTCTAATTTTCAGCTCATATAGAGTTTGCCGACTTCTCCAGCAATGTCATCAAAAAATGCACCAAAAAGTCTCAATTTCTAAAAAAAGTTCTGCCCCTGGTGGATAATCGGGTGCCGTTTTTTGCTGGGCAAAAAAGAAAAGGTTCTACGTAATCGCGAGCTACCTAAGCCTTGAATTTTAGGCTCCTTTATAAGAAGTTTGCGTCCCAACCAGGAGGACTATTAAAAAAAAACCCACAAAAGGAAATAATTGGAATGAAATTTTGCGAAGTCGGAGGACACTCTGGAAAATTTTTAAATTATCAAATGCATCCACAATAGAAATTTGGACCCAACCTCCTGCAACAAGATGATTAGTTTGGAGGATCTTTGTCTCGATCCTCTTACACAGGCTACATTCATTTGAAAAAAATTTAGCTCCGACGAGATCAACCAGTTATACCTTTCACCCTAAACGAGGAGATCATGCCCCCTACAACAGGGATTTTCTCCCTGACCTAACTCATGTCAGCCGTTCATCCAGCAAGAGAATTTCATCCCCCAGGACAGATGGATTAGCGCTAAGCCTTTAAAAAAAAAAAAAAAAATTTTCAAAATGGCCGCCTCTCAATATTCTGAGAATACCTTTATAATATATCAAACGACATTCTTCAAACTCCAACCAGTTCCCAAAAGTGCTTAATCTCTAAAATTCTCCCTATTCAAAAACCTGGAAAATCCCCTCACGAAACTACTTCCTATAGACCTATTGCCTTAACCTTTCGTATGTTCAAGCTCTTTGAGAAAATGATCTTGAAGTTCGCATCATTAGTTTTTCCAACCAGCAAATGTTTTCACCCTTTCATTGTGGTTTCATCCCACACAAAGATTGCTCATAACGCCCTCTCAAATATCCATCACAAAATTGTCCAAGGCTAAAAATAACAAGCAAATTTTTGTCCTCACAAATTAGATATCGCCCCGCCGCGGCCATATACGATTCTTCTGTGAGAGACGCTTATGTTAAACTCCTACAATTGGTTATCAAAGGGCAAGACCCCAACTGGATTTTTAAAATTCTTATCCAACAGGAAGATTATTGGTCAATGGAGGACAAATTCTCTGTTCTTAAAGATCCTTTAAAGATTTACCTCAATGGAAGTTGTTTCTCAGCCCTTTTCTCTTTACCATCTATATTATAGGATATGATTCGATATTCATCCCCCATAACGTAGACAGTCTTGTTATGCATACGATATTTTCCATCTTTTGCCAAGGTGATATTTTCAAAGAGTTTATGACAAACTTCAATTTCACCCTGTACAAAATCATAAGACTGGTGTTCTACATTGGAAACTGACAATAAACGCTGCCAAATGCGAGGTATTAACTTTTCTAACAGACGCACTCGTATTTCCACCCCCTTCCATATCCATGGGCCTCTAATATCCCAATCGTCTCACGAACATTTAAAATCCTTGGTGGTCTACGGTTTCTAGCAAACTTTCCTTCAAAACTCATTTTAATGTTTCTTAGAAAAAAGCCACCCGTAAATTAAAAATCTCTCTTAAATGCATATGCTTTCCAGACTTTGGGGACTCGATCATGGCATCTTGTCCAAATTATCAAATCCACAATCCGTAGACTCCCTCGACTATGGGAGTCATATTTTCTAGTGGTGCTAGCCATAAACAACTATAGCATTTTGGGAAGTTCTTGTTACAACAGTAGCTCTCAGATATTGCTACTGGGTCCTCCCCATTTGGTACCCTATTCCTCTTCCTCTATGCAGAAGTCAAGGAATCCGCCATTTCGTGACCGCCATCGATGGCTTGCTTCCAAAGTTTCTTCTTCAAACAATTTCCTCAATCACCCAAAATAGTCCGCTTACTGACCTTTTCCGAAGGTCTTCCAGCAAATCCGAGACTTAAAAGATGACCTATCGCTAGCAGTATAACGGAGACTGGTTCCCTCTGATTTAGATTATCAATAACGATCCAAAGGTTAGTCCCAACAATATTATACTCCAACCCTATCAAGAGCAAATCCTTTTCCACTTGAACGACCTCCCTTTTTCACATAACAAATCTCTCCCGGAAGTTGTCATATTCAAACCTCCTTTCTGGAGTTGAAAAAACAGCCTTGAGGGGGAACTGGACCTTTTTGGCCAACAAGATGCCTCAAAAAAACTCTTCTTCAATGCAGTATTGCAGCTATCGATAACGACTAGGAATACTTCAGGTTTGCCGCGGTCTAGGTCCCATTAGCATTTGCTTCTGTATTACCACTGGTGATGCCCTGGCAATTTATATTGCTATTAAAAAATCCTTCATCAAGGAAAAACAAGACTATTTTATTCTGTCCCGATCAGGTTTTTCTGTGTTGAATTGCCCGTTAGCCAGACAAGCCCTAAGATCCCCCTAGCGTGAAATCGCTCTGATCAATGATCTGCTTGGTTTCCTCCGGCTGACGCATTCAAATAAAATTCTCTTCATTAGGGACCGCCTGCTCATGTGGGCATCTACGAAAAGAACTGCTGAATCGCAAAAGCCAAAAACGCACCTCACACAGCTATTTTATGAGTTGATTACAATTGAAGATATTTTCCAACCGCCTTAGAACCAAATTTTTTTTCGCGAAAATGGTGGCTAAAATTGTGTGGTCCGACTGTAAAAATATCGGGATATCCTCTTTCCTACATCACTTGCTACCCACCACAAAAGGAATTTCGATTCCTTCCTGGTTAAAGAATATTATCTGGTGATATCTTCTCGCCAGATGGCAGAAACTAAGTCCCTCTCCCTACCAAAGCCAAACTCAATCGCATGGGCCTTGTTCCCGTCGCCACCTGTGTGCTACCTTAATGTTGAAGAAACTATTGAGCACATCCTCCTGCATGCACTCGGTTTGATAATTGGAAAGAATGCAAAACTTAGGACAAGGAAATCGGCTGCATTCCCCCCTTTCATTATCCTTGGTTGTTTGATTTTTCCAGTGATGAATGGTTTATGAATTCACATAATAGCTATAAATGATTATGTAGGTTTATCGAAGCCAATTATGAAATATTATCCTAATTTTTTTATTGAGGTCTGTAAGCCAATAGAAGCCCGAGATTGATCATTGCGATGAAGCAGCCTGTCGGCGAGCATCTGTAAACGCAAAAAACATATACTACAAACTACTATACTGACGACATTCCGTGCAATGGTGGTCCTCGCTTAGAATGTTTGTTATAAACAGTTTTTTTTGTAGATAGTATGATTTCGAAACGGAGGGGAAGCATCAAAGGGATTATATCAAAACCTTTAATTTAAGGGCATAATAGGGGGATCTATTTAAAACTAAATGAAGTTAAATAAATGCACTGTACGAATATAAATTAATTGCCAAGAGCTTATATTGAAGTGGCAAGGGAAGTGATTTCTGGTAAGATTTTCAAAATTATATATATTTGAAAGATTATTATAAATCTTGAAACCTTCTAAGAAGCAAATTGGCATAAAATGGAACTGGGTTTTTCCCTGCTTGTGATTTAAATTAAAATTTTTAACTGAGTAGAAAAATATTTTCAATACGTAGAAAAATATCAAGAAGACAGTCGTTACTATTTGAGTTATTTTATTTCTTAGGACAAAGTTACCCCAATTCGATGGTATTTAAAATATTTTTACTGTACGTTTTCAAGTATAACATCGAAATTAAAAATTTTTGATTATCTATATATAAACATTATGGTGTAAGGTACTTAGGTAGAGTACTCATCTATTAATAAAATCTACAGCATTTTTTTTTTGGGGGGGGGGGGATGCAAAAATTCTGGGGGGGGGGGTGCGTCATTGCACCTGGGGGGGATCGGCACCAACCTCTGGCGCGGTGTAACTCATCAATTGAAGAAGGGAGGTTGAGAGAATTAATGGCATTCGCCACTGAGATCAAGGGGGAATGAGTTCCGTGACTTTGCTCTTTATAAGAGAGGTTACGAGGCAATGTGGATTGGGCCAGTGGGGAAGTTAGCAAATGCCGCCAACTTTGAGGGTGTTGATAGACGAAGGGCTGACATGGGATCTATGAATTAAAACTTTTGAGGATACGAGGAAGATCGAGGAGGATTTTGCCACACACCTAGTACACCTCCTCGAGCTTGAGGGCCAGGTCTGTCTTCGCGAATGATAATTATTTGTCTGGATTGAAACCGTTCGATTGTTTTTTAAGGTAGGTTTCTTGGAGATGAGAACGTCCGGAGTTTTTGGAACTAACGGATTACAGACTCCAATGTCTCTTGTTATATGATACTACGGCAGTTCCACTAAACGATCTTCCATAAAATTGAAAGGCAAGGCGCTGGATCCAGCCTTTTGGTTTCTCCATAGGGGGGGGGGGGGGGTAATCCCCGATATTTTTGGAGGGGGGGGGGATTTTTTTATAATTTTTAATAAATCTGAAATTTTAACAAATCATTTTGTAAAAATTTTAGTAAATTTAATTAAATAATTAATCTTATCAACTCTTTTCAAATAACTTCTTTCTTTGAAAAGTATTATTTTTTAATACAAATTTTATGCAGGCAATTAAACATTACATTCTACTTTTAAATGCACAACATAAATGTACTTGGGTTACACTGTAATGGCATTCACGTATTATTTACAACCCATAATGAAAAAGTAAAAGAATTGCCATTATGTTATAAACCCGATTTTTAAAAAACTTAAAATGATAGTTAGCTTTTTTCCATTTTCATAGGGTAACCAAGTTATTTTTTTAAATCTTCGGATTCTTTTTTTTCCCTTTTGCACAATTTTAACAATTATAAACGAGTGGGATAGTATAATTGATATTATAAAGAGGGAATGTTTCCTTAAATAGATCCTAATTTTCATTTTGGAGGTAAATACAGTCCATTGTATAACATCACAGTCACAATTCCAATGAGAGAAACCATCATTTTTTTTATAAACTTTATTTTTTGATCTAAAAATTTTATTTTCCACAAAGTGAATCTCTGATAAAAAGGAAAGGATAAATAACAACATAGCTTTCTTTCAGTGGGGGGGGAATATTACGTTCAGCTGTCCCCTCCAAGTATAACTCCTAGTCTAGAGGTTTATCTTTCAAAAGAAATAATAAACGGACAAATTTACCTTAGCTTCTCCTAATATTAGGGAAATGTTTGATCCCCTTCATATGATCTTAATGTAAAATAACTAATATGGTATGTTAATGACTCCTGTATGATTTATGTTTATTTAAATTGGATTGGTTTTTTGTTTTTTATTGAATAAATTTCAAATTCGTAGTTAAAAAAATCAAAAAAACTCCTTCACTCGCAACATCCGATGGTGGGCCAAAGGCCTGCCGTGCCCATTCACCTAAACAATGAACACGTTGTTATAGGTTTCCTGTTTTTATGCATATTTTGTAAAAGAAAAACCTTCTAGATTCATTTCAATAAAAAAAAATCATTTTTCTCATACCTAAGGAAGTTGTAGAGTTGTATTCTTGAATTATTTTTATAGGGTATACAAAGCATGATGTAAATTAGTCTTTTTTTTTATTGCAGGTAATAAAATATGGGGGGGGGTTTTTACTTATTTTAAAAAAAAAATCTGTTAAAATTAACAATTACTTAAAATGCATAGTAAAAACAATTACAAAATTTTACTTACTTGAACATCTTGTGTTTACATGGGGGGGGGGGTTACTTGGGGGGGGGGGGGGGTCTGGGTCTTACTTGAACAAACGACAAACACTGTTATCATCCTCATTGGAAATTGTGATTTCGGTGGTACTATAAGATATTATTTTTTGCATTTTCTACGTGCCAAAAGTGTGTAGTAAAAGTAAAGTCCCCCCCCCGCCCCCCCAATCCGGCCCCTTCACAACCAGACTTTTTCTTTCTGACGACATCTAGCTGCAATCTCCAAATAAGCAGAATTTAAGCAGTCCGCAATGACCAACCAGTAGTCCCTTTTACCGACACAAATGTTTTTGACTTGTTTTTGGGTCTCCCCCTCAAAATTTTTGGGTGAAATTAGATTTCAGAACTGGGAAAAGGATGCCATCATTCTATACAATTTATGAATGACTTTGCGGGCAGTTTGCCTTTACGAAAACAAAAGCCGAATAAATCCTTATCTGCGGTAGCGAAACCCAATCTTTTGAAACGTGAAAACCCTTGCCGCTCCCATCTCAAAAACTTAGAATTCCAAAGCAGAATCTGTTATATTCTTCTTCCACTATACAGACCTTCACTACTTGACAGGATAAGAATTTACATCCCAATCCCCCCCCCCTTCCAACCCCCCTGCCCCCCCAACTCCACCCCACCCCGACCCTCCCCCATCCCCCCACCCACCCCTAAATGCTTCCTAGACTTGGAATTTTTAATAGTAGCCCAGTGCTACCAGGGGGGTGGGAAAAAAATGGTAGCCACAATTTGGATTTGTTAGTAGCCAGTTTTAAATTTAAGTATATACGGCACAAAAAGAAAGTGCAATTATCATCCACAAAACAAACAATATTTTTATTGAAGACAATTTTTGGAAAATGAAAACGCACTGCTCCATTTACGTCACACGGAGGGCCGAATTCAGTAGCGCCACACAAAACACCGGTCAATGTTAGGAAAAATTTCACCGATGAGCACACAACTGTCATCAAGTCTTTCTTCCCTACAGAATCGAATCGGAGCGTTTTATTATTATTATTTTAGAAATGTAGCTTCAGATTTAATTATATGTTGGAACAAAGAGGTAAAACAATTATGATCGCCACTTTTGGCGACTGGGGTTTGATTTTTAGGTAGCCACTTTCGATGTAATAGTCGCCAGTTGGCTACTGGCGACCGCTAATCTAGAGCTTTACATCCCCGTCCATTAAAAACGATGGTGCGTATCGGTTCAGTCACGGTCCCCCCCCCCCCCCCCATTAGTGGTGTCACCCCCAGTTTTGTGAGAAGTCAAGGCTTAAGAAAACAACTTTGGTGTATAGGCGCTGACAGATGCGCATCCTGCCATTTCTGGCCGTTTACAAGAAATGCCGCTCTAGTAACATGCATGCTTGGTGGTCTTTTCTGGAAGGCACTACAACAACAACAACAAAAAAAGAAGAAATTTATACTCATAGATAGCCGCCCCCTAGTCAAACGCCGCTGATTGAAAAATACTGAAAATACTTAATAATCTACGGTGTTTTCTTCATGAATCTCCTCATATCGAACGATGAAATTCTCAACTTTAAAAAAATTTATATGATTTTTTTAAAACAAATACTGTAAAAAAACTGGTTTAGCAGCCTTTGAAAGCCTGGATCTGTAAAAATTAAACTTATCAATATTTTTTTCGCATCAGCCAAATTGACGCCTTCAGATTTCCCGCCTTTAATGTGTGATCTGAAATTAATAAGGGAAATTTATTTATGAAGAAAAAGAAATTTTCAGTTTCCATTTTTGAAAAGGTATTAAATATTTTTTAAAAAAGATATAGTGAATAAGAGTCCGGAAACATTACAGTATAATTTATGAATTTTAAGAATCAAACATTTCTAGTCTTCTACAACGTTTTTTAATAAAATAATTTTTAAGGTTCCTAAATTACTGGGGACCTTGGCCAGGTCATAATAAGGGGCCCGTTGTTATATCTGGCCAAAAACCAATAACCTTCTGGGTCTCATTCATTGCGACCCTCTCATTAAATACTGAACTATTCCGCATTTTTAGTATTTTTTTAACAGCTGAATAGTCTAATAATAATAACGAATTATATAAAACTAAGCAAACTTTTCTGCATTTTCTTTTAAAATTGGTACGAAATTTTGGCCCCACATGAATCAAGTTAATTATTTCAGTTTTTTCAAATACTGTTTTATATTAAATTGGGCTTTTTAATTTCTTATGGGCCCTAGGCAGTGAGGCATGGGTCCAGGAGCGGGGTTTAATATCAAGAGCTTCCCCATTCGAGCAGTGGTGGCGCTAGGAATTGCCCGTCGGGGGGGCTGACTTATCCCGACAGAGGGCTAAGGTACAATTTAAAATTACGGTGTTTTTTTTTTAATCTTCACTTTCAAGCTGCCCCCCCCCCCCCCCGATAAATAACAACCGTCGTAAGTTTCGTTCGGGAAATTTGTCATTTTTGTTCCCGTACAGTTCAATACAAAAAAAATTGCAATTTAATTATCTAAATTGCAATTTTTATTGGAGGACAACTTTGGAAGCAATGTTGAAAATATTTTGAAAAAATTTCATCATTGTATCGACATGTGGACGATAGAAATTCTTCTGTCAGAGACGAAAATTATTTTTTAAACTTTAACTTTTCTAATTTAACTTTGGAAAACACATCATTTTGGGAAAGCACTGTATAGTTTGAATTAGATTCTATGGAAGTTTAATACATGATTATGCATTATATGAGTTTTCTCGTATTAATATCAAAATGATATATCATCAATTAAATGACTCGAATTTATTTATACTGCCGATGCACTGTTAAAAAAGGGTTCCCAAATTTTGTGAATAATGTTCTTATATCTGAGAGCGTTATCGTTATAGAATAGCTTCGAATACATTAAACTCAAATTGGCAAAAAAGCATATTCTTACTTTTGAGAATGAGTGAGATAAAATTATATTTCCCACGCGGGCTCAAACCCACTGTGTGCTTTATCCAACTGTGCCATCCAATCTCCGGTTGCTATTAATAGGTGTTAAGTTAATTGTTATTTGAAGGTTTTAAATTAGATTAGTTAACAGCATGTATAATCTCAAATTTTATATTTCAAGTTTTTTTTCTCATAAATATTAATTGTTTTTATAGTGACATAACATGAAAACGTCCAAGTACTTATTTTGAAAGTGTTTTAATTAGGTCCATTACAAAACATTTTAAAATTGCTTTCTACAAACGCAGAAATTTTCTTGTCTCCAATTACCATTTAGAACTAATATGTTTATTAATGTATATCTTTAATATATGTGAAATCTTATGTGAAATAATTGATTGGGCAATTGAGATATGATATGAGGCACAACTGCTAAACTATTTAGAAAAAAGAATAATAAAATTATATTCATCAAATGTGTGGCAATTGGATGTCCAAAAAGGGCTTTTTTATTAAAATATAGCAAAATAGTTTGTATCACATAGTAAAAAATAGCTTTGATCATATTAAGTTAAAAAAAAAATGCTGTTACATTTATATTTTCTATATTTCCATGCTCATTTAAATCAAAAACTCTTTTTTAGCATACTTATTGCAGGTATTAATATTAATAATATATACTTATGTAAAAAAAAAAAGAGTAATAAGTTAATAACAAAATAAACAGCATACAAAATCGACTTACTTGAATAGCCTATATTACGTTGCCTTAGGCACATTGTAAAATGGACTAGGAAACCTAATCAGTTGCTCGGAAACTTTGTTTCATATACATTCATAATCACAAAAAAATTCTACGTACAATACACGTTTCGACACTTTTTTTTTAACCTAAGAAATATTGGTTCAACTTGCTTGTACTTAGTGAACAAGCCCAGTATTGATGCTATTTTCCCTTTCCTAAGAACACATCTGAAAGTCTCGACCCCCTCTTTATCCTTTGGGGTCAAGTTACACCGGAAAAAGATGCCACCGTCTGCAAAAAATTTACGAGTTCCGAATACCCACCCCCTGAGTTGAATATAAGGCCCTCCCCCTGCTAGAGGAATGGAAGGCTACGAGATGTTTTTCGAAACGAAATCAAAAGGATGCGTAAAAAAAAAGAAAACACTTTAAGTTCGGTTTCAAGCAAACATCATGACACTCGACGAAAAAAAAACCGCAATGAACCCCGGAACATTGCGTGCACATACACTGTTGCGAATAAAACTCGATGAATGTGTGAGGCAGAATCTAATTTTGAAACTCTTTAAAGGGCTCTGTTTTATCAACCAAAACTTTTTACGAAATTCCGACCACATGAATATATGATAATAATGAAGTCATAAGTTAAATACCCGACGAACTTCAAAATTGCCCGACGGGGGGGCTAGACTTCCCCGACACGGGGGCTGGAGCACCCCTAGTCCCTCCGCTGTCGCGCCCCTGCATTCGAGCCTTGGCTCTGCTGGGTTGGGGCAAATTCCATGGCCAACGGTTCATTATTGCTGGAATTTTCGGTCGTTGGGGAATTTTGAGGGACGTGAGAAGCGTTGGTTGTTGCAGATGTTTTTGTTTTTTTGGGAGGGGTTAAGTAAGGGGTGTTGCTGGCTTCCTTTTGTGTAAGACGGCTTGAGTTGAGGCCAGAAGCCTGCTGATTAGGGATATTTGGGGCCGTGGATTCCACTTTTTTTTCCAGGTTGGAAAGACTGGCAGAGGTTTTGCCGTGTTGCGAGCTAGAGCGCCGATGGCGGATTTGAGGCTTGCAGTGGCTTCGTTTTGTTGTTTGGCTAGGCTGGTAATTCCGTTCGTGAAGGTTTCGAGAACGTTCTTGAATGAGTTTTCGACAGTTTGGTGAAATTCTTTTTGAATGGTTAATATTTGAAGCTGGGGGGCTCCCACAGCTTTTTCTACCGCACTGTTAACTTCACTCTGGATATCAGAGGAGATTGTACTAGAGGATTTTAGGGCCTGAGAAAAGGATTTCTTTTCTTCGTTTTTCCTGAATTTATTTCGTGCTTCAGCAAAGGAGAGATTGTTCAATTCCTTAAGGGGGAATAGTAGAGAATCGACCTCTCAAGCGAAGGCTTCTCTCTGTGTTAATCCTTTGGGGAAAAAATAAAAAACTTTGCCACATTTCTCCGGCTGTATTGAATATTTTTTCAAACGGTTTTTTTTATTATGTATTCATGCATGATGTTTGCAGGTCTCTATCTTCTTTCATTTGCTTTGACAATTGGTTATAAGTTATATAAATAATTTTTTGATTATTAATAAACATTTTTTTTTATACAATATGAACAAGGTTTCCGAAATTTGAAACCTACACTGAGAAGATAGAGACGTGAACTTCCCCCCCGCTATAATTTCCTTCGCAATTGAAAAAAATATCCTCCCCCCTTCCCCCCGCCGTAGTGTGAAAATTATTTGCATTTTTGGGTCGAAAATCTGGACAGAAGACTACATCCTACCTGAAACATCCTTCTTACCTTATCCAGGAAGTGGCGCCCGCCTAGAGTGAACTCCGCCCCCCCCCCGCCACCCGCCCCGTAGAAACATAAGCTCCTCCCCTTCGCATTTTAAATGGAGCTCGCCCCCCTAAAACTCCGATAAGATCAACGGTTACCCGTGTTCCGTTCCATAATTTTAAGGCCAGTCAGCGCCACGATGTGCCACCCCCCCTCCCCCAGTTCTCCTTATACTTCTTGTCTGTACAGCACATAAAGTTTCAACATTGAGTGTGCCTGTGGTGTTTTTGGAGGCTGATTTCGAATATGCAAAGAGTGGATTTTTTACTATCGCTTTTCAGATTTAAAAGTATTAAAAAAAATTAAGCAGCATAGATTCATTCTATTAGATTCGAAATCTTATTAGTAAATATGTTTCATTTTAAATTGTTTCCATGGTCTATTGATTTATTTAAAAGATCGTTGATAAATGTTTTGGGAACGTTTTATCTTATAAAAAGCGATTACAAAAGTTGTGATCAATTGCACAAATTTTGGGACTAATTTTTGTTGAAATATTAATTCAAGTTTTAAATCCTAAAAAAAAACAAATATTTCTTGAAGTTTTTTGTTTTAATTTTTTTTTTTTGAATTTCTTTCCAAAAAATGTTTTTTTTCGACATTTTTAACTCTGTTTGGGCATTAGGCAGTAGTATTGGCTTGTTTTTATATTAGGGATTTTTTTTTTTCTTTTTTCAGTTTTTCATTTTCCGCTATTTCAATAGATGTTTCGGTTTCACTCTCATGCGAAGTGCTAAGTTATTTTCATTGTTGTGTTTCTAATTTAGTTTAGTAAAGTTAGTTTTAAATTAATTCCTTCGCACTACAGCTACACGTTGGGCTATTGGTCGGGGGACGGGCGTCGTAGCCCCGGTCAAGTGAAACGAGTCGACATCAGAAGTTATGCACCCAAGCGCAAAACGTTCAAGGAGACATCGTAGCAGGTGTTGGTACTTTGTGGAATATTTAGCGTGCGTTCACGTTCTGTCTGAGTTGGGTCGGTGGTTGTTTCTGGAACATGACCGAACCGATCCTGGGGACCTTTCACATGCAGAGGAAACGCCTCGCGTTAAACGACTGTGCCTCACCAGCCGAGTGCATCTTTGATTAAATACATACAGGGTGGTTATAAAATAACACTCGCTATTCGGAAGTGGTTCTGTAGCTTGAATGATATAATCACAATGCATCAAAAATTAACCACCCACTTACTAATCATAGAAGGGGGGGGAGGAGGAAAGAATGGACTCATAAAAAAGATTGAATCTCTAAAAAATTAATCATAAAAAAATAAGCATAAAAAAAACAAAAAACCTCGTCTCTTGGACCAGGGTTTCACAAATTACGATAGGCGTCATCTATTATGGCCAATTGCGGCCCTAACACAGGCTAATTACGACTTCGTAATTTTAGAATCCTGGTTCAAGAGGACCGAGTTTTTTTCCAAGAAGAATGGAATCAATAATAAAAGAAACTCGTCTCTCTTGTCCAAGGTTCTAAATTACGAGCATTAGCCAATTATGGCAAATTACGGCCAACACATTCCAATTACTCCTCGTAATTAAAATCCTGGTCAATGTGGAAGTAGTTTTTGTTTTATGAGTTCCAATTCTTTCCCTCCTTGATAAGTAAGTGCCTTTCATTAGATAGTCTTAAAAAAAGTACCCACTTGTTAGTGATTGTTTTGGCCGTTAGTCATCCTATAGAATCGGACACTTTTTGACATTGTGAACAATTAAATTCTGAGTTGATCATTGAATGAGTTAGAATGGCATGAAATTCTGCATTAGGGGCCAATTTCATATAAGGGGCATTCTTCATATTAAATAAGGTTACTAACTTTAAATTTCCAATAGTACTCCTTTGGGGAAGAAGTACCGAGAATCGGGATCTCAAGATTATAGGCTTCTCTCTGTGTTGATCTATGGGGTAAAAAATGTTACTAACTTTAAAATTTCCAATTGCAGCAAACAACCCTTGGGGAATAGTTCCGAATCGGGATCTCAAGCTAAGGCTATCTCTGTGTTAATCCTGATGGGGAAAAAAATATATCGTTGCCACATTTCTCCGGCTGTATTGAATATTTTTACAAACGGTTTTTTTTTAGGATACATGCAGAATGATTTGCAGGTCTCGATCTTTTCATTTTTTTGAAATTGTTAAATCTTTGCCACATTTCGCTGAACGAGAATATTTTTACAAAGGTTTTTTTGATTGATACCATGCAGATTTTTGATTTGATTAGGTCTCTAAATCTTTTATTTTTTTTTCCAATTGTTATAACATATATTTTTTGATTATTATAAATATTTTCAAAATATGAAAAAGGTAAAAAGCATGAAACAGTAGAACTAAAAAGATAAAGAAACGTTAGAATTTAAATCCTTTCGCAATGAAAAAAACGTTTTTTTGGGTGTGGAAGTTATTTGCATTTTTTCGGGTCGAAAAAAGTGGCAAAGAATTTAGAATTTTTTTATTTGAATTTTTATAGATTTTCTTTGATGCCATTACTTCCCCCCTTCTTGATTATTTCTTTAGAGTCTAAAAAAAGTGTTTGTTGACAGTTTTCGGAATTATTGCATTTTTTCAAAGCTACAGACCACTATGAATAGCGAGAGTTCTATTTTAAAACTATCTGTATATGAATCTTTTTTTATTAGATTTATTATGATTTTCTTGATTCCATTATTCCCCCATTCTTGATTTCATTTGTGTCTCAATGTTTGTTGGGGAGCCTTTCGTCGGGATTAAGCACTCGCTTAGCTGCGGTAAAGTCCCACTTTGAATAGCGTGGTCGGTCATTTTATAACCTCGTTCAAAATGTATATGCAACTTCCTAAAACGGTTGTGCAGCCGAAATCAGGGGCTCGAAGAAATGGTCAACGTGCGTGTAAGTCGGTTAAAGCACTCGCTTAGATGCGGAATGTCCCAGGTTCGGGTCCGGTCAACGTCAAAATAATGCCGACCTATATAAACGGCCCGTGCAGCCAGAATGTCCGAAGAAATGTCAAACCGTTGTAAGGGATTCACGTTAAATATACATTCAAAGTCCTAAACGCTGACACCACGATGTCGCCCTTAGCGGTTTTGCAGTTGGGTTGCCTACTTAGATGGTTCGTTAGTCTATTGAACTGTGGTTCTAAAATATGATGGCCCGTCGCTCGTGTTTTGATCTCTGGTGCGAAGATTATTAAAACCTAACCTAAACCTCCAATGGAATCAAAAAATCAATCGGAATATATACGTCTAGAGACTGGTTTGTGATGTCGTTAAATCCCATTTGTGGTTCAATGGCAAGATAAGTCTTATTACAATATCCCTTTTCTTACTGAAGCGACCGCTAAAGCGCCCGAAACAAACTATGGATTCGATAATGTTAATTCCTATCAAATATTACGAGGAAATGCAAAAATCTTTCGTAGGCGAAAGGGAATATCGCAAATCGGTTCCAGTCAGATATAAAAGCATCTTTTTATAACGGCACTTCAAAATTAACGAGGCACGTTGACCAAAAATCCCTTTAAGGGGTCATAGGAGTCTTTAAAATGTGCAAAGAAAGGTACTACTACAAAACATAGTTTGATCTTTCATGTAATTTTTTAATACAACTATAATGTATAAGTATAATTTTTTATATGTATAATTCTACCAAGATTTATTTATTAGTAGAAACATAGTTCCAAAATTTTGGAACTATAGAAAACTAAAATAAATGATATTAAACATGATAGCTATTTGAAAAACACATTGTGATTAGGGCTTGCGCGGCAAATTGTGAGGTACAAAATTGAGAAAAAATATGACCAAGAAAAATGACCTTTATATTGAAACAAATATGTTACAAACACGCTTATACCTAAAATTTCTCAGCTCAATTTTAATTAGAAATTTATTTGTAAAAAAATTTAAAATCAAAAATTTTAAAATTTTTATTAATATTTTTTTAGTTTTGGGAGCCTTTTTTGCTTAGCTTTATTAATTTGCTTTATTATTTTTTTTAGCTTTTTTTGTGAGAATTTGGTATATAAGTCTTTGTTTTGTACATATTTGTTCAATATAAAGTCATTTTCTTGGTCAATATTTTTTAAAAATTTTGGACCATCACAATTTGCCGGGCAAGCCTAATCCCAATGTGTTCAAATCGCTTCATGTTTAATATCACATTTTTATACTTTTAGTTTTGGCTAAAGTTTCTAATTTTAAACTTGTTTTATAAATAAAATAAATCCTGTTAGAATTACATATAAAAAATTATCACTCATTTATTGAGTAGCTAAAAAATGAAAATGAAAAGATCAAACTATGGCTTTGTAGTATCTTACTTTGCCACATTTTTAAGATCCTGTGACATCCTTAAGGTTGCTTATAGCTCAAGTGTAGATTTAGAGCGAACGTAATTCAATTATCCTACAAACTAAAGTATGTTATCCCGTTTTGCTCGGATTGGTTCAAGATGGTTGGGTTGGGTAATTGTATTTCGGCTTGTGTGCTTGATGAGTAGATCCGACTTATAAACCTTCGTCAAGTAAGACAGAATAGACAGAATTATGGTACTGATACAGAAGAGAGAAATTACACCCAGGGCGAAGGCGGGATTACGCATTGGGTGTGTAAGATGTGGGTTTGTCGAGGGAGGGGGATCTTCGAAAAATTTAGTTTCCTAAGGTGGTACCATATACGGGTCATACCTTATAGAAGGGCTGAAAATTCAGAGATAATCAAGATAAAATACGTCAATCAATTAATTGAGCATTTGTGATTTGCTGGTCTCCGATGATTCTCTGACCCTCCCTTCTTTAACAGTTCCAATTTCTTCACCATATGTCGCCTTCGGCCAAGTTGAAGTTGCCTTAATCGGTTGACTATCCCGCCTTAAATTCAAGAAATTTCGCCTCGTTAGCTCTCGCGATGCAATTGGGGGGAGTCTGACCTATGAGGTTCCTGGCAGTTTGACACTTTGGGGGACCTGAGCAGTTTTCATGTGGTCCTTCGCAGCCACAAGTTACGCACAGGCTGATTGCTAGAACGCGCTTTGGTTGAGTGGTTGAATTTAAAGCATTTAGAGCATTGGCGGGGTTTGTCGAAGAATTGATGGATTTTGTGAAGTTCAAACCATATTTTGACCGAGTTAGGTAAATGCTGCCCAGGACGGTGATTAGGACAGTCTCGGTGGGGGCGATCGCATCCCCTAACTTTTTAGTAAATCGCCTTGCTTCGACTACGGTGAGGTTATTCGATTCGTAAATTTCTTCTGCAAGATC